>JAPKLW010006090.1:0-18434 GCA_026898455.1 Plectranthus barbatus | reverse complement strand
ATCAAGTATCTCTTTAAGTACATAAATAAGGGAAATGATCGAGCCACGACTGAGTTTTGTGAGAGCACAAAAAAATATCATAAACAAGGAGAACCAATAGATGAAATAAAGATGTACTATGATTGTAGGTATATTTCACCGTGTGAGGCAGCTTGGAGGACTTTTGGATATGATATTAATTTTAGAGATCCACCGGTTGAGCGTTTAAGTTTTCACTTAAAGAACGAACAACAGATATATTTCAATGACAAAGATGAAATAAAAGATGTTGTCAATCGACCAAGTGTTGGTCGTAGCATGTTTCTCGGTTGGTTTGAAGCAAACAAGAAATACCCAGAAGCTAAAGAGTTGACTTACATTGATTTTCCAACAAAATTTGTGTGGAAAAAGAATATAAGAGAATGGGTTCCAAGGAAACAAGGGTTTTCAATAGGAAGATGCTACTATGTTCCACCAGGAAGTGGTGATTCGTACTATATCAGAATGTTGATAAATGTTGTTTGTGGTGCTGAATGCCACGAGGATATGATGTTTGTAGATGGAGTTCAGTATGAGTCATATCGAGATGCATGTTTTGCTTTAGGTTTGTTGGAAGATGATATAGAGTTCATTAGTGGAATAATTGAAGCAAGTCATTGGGGGACTTCAGAGTCTATTAGACGATTATTTTGCAACCTACTCACTGCAAAGTCGATGAGCAAACCCGAAGTTGTATGGAAGACGTGTTGGACTTATCTTTCGGATGATATACTTTATAAAAGGCGCAAAGATTCTGGAAATTCGGGTATATAACTTTTTTTCACATACACACTAACTATATATATATATATATTCATATTAACATTATTTATTTTTTAATTAAACTATACATTTTGCAGCTCTTATATTGTCAGTTGAAGATATAAAGAATTTCACACTGGTCGAACTTGAGAAAATATTGCAAAAGACCGGAAAAAGTCTTAAAGATTTCAGTGGGCTTCCCTATCCAAGTTCACAATATTTCTTTGAAACTGGGAATCGATTAATAATGGATGAAATGAACTATAACCGTGAAGAGTTAGCATCTGAATATGCAGACTACTTGGAATAGCTAACAGATGAACAACGTCATGTGTATGATGTAATTATGGAAAAAGTTGAATGTGATGGTTCTGCAGTATTATTTGTCTATGGTTATGGTGGTACCGGTAAAACTTTTCTTTGGAAGACCTTATCTGCTGCAATAAGATGTAAAGGTCACATAGTTCTAAATGTTGCCTCAAGTGGAATAGCATCTTTGTTGTTGCCTGGTGGAAGAACTGCTCACTCAAGATTTTTCATTCCACTGACTCCTAATGAGAATTCAACTTGCAACATAAAACAAGGATCTCCATTAGCTGAATCGATTATAAATTGCAAGCTTATTATTTGGGATGAGGCTCCTATGATGCACAAGTATTGTTTTGAAGCTCTTGATCGAACCATGAAGGACCTAATGCGGTTTAAGAATAGTTCATCATGCAAGCTACCATTTGGAGGAAAAATAATGGTCTTTGGTGGTGATTTTAGACAAATATTGCATGTTATACCGAAGGGTAAAAGACAAGATATTGTCAATGCCACTATCAATTCATCATATTTATGGAAAGATGTGATAGTTTTGAGGTTGACAAAAAATATGCGACTCCAAAATATGAGCTCTGAAGCTGAAGCCTCCGAATTAAAAACATTCTCAAAGTGGGTTGCATCAATTGGAGATGGTAGTAATGATGGACAAGAAAATGTCGAAATACCAGATGACATTTACCTTAACTTTTTTGGAGACCCTGTAGAGGCAATTGTCAAAAGCACGTATCCTAATGTATTATTTGGCAATAATGATTTATCATATTTGCAAGATAGAGCCATTTTGGCTCCAACAATGGATATTGTTGATTCGGTGAATCAATACATGATGGATCGTAACACCTCTGACAGTAGGGTTTATTTAAGTTCAGACAGTATGTGTAAATCCGATGGACTGATGAATGTGCTGACTGATTTGCACACACCTAAATATTTGAATGGCTTGAAATGCACGGGATTGCCAAATCATAAGATGATACTAAAAGTGGGTACTCCTATTATGCTGCTGAGAAATATAGATCATTCTATTGGATTGTGCAACGGAACCCGTCTAATTATCACTAGGCTTGACAATCATGTTATTGAAGCTAAGATACTAACTGGAAATATTTCAGGTGGAATTGTTTTTATTCCGAGAATGACTCTGACATCTTCTGATATACGCTTGCCATTCAAGTTTCAGAGAAGACAGTTCCCTTTTATTGTTTCATATGCCATGACTATTAACAAGAGTCAAGGACAATCCTTATCACGTGTTGTCATTTTATTGAAGAAACCTGTCTTTACTCATGGTCAATTGTATGTTGCTGTTTCCAGAGTTACAACTAGAAGCGGCCTCAAGATATTAGCAAGTGATGATAATAATCTTAGTATTTCATGTACTGCTAATGTTGTATATAAGGAAGTATTTCAGAATGTATGAAATATATTATATATTTGTGCACATATGTTATTTAAAATTATTTTTTTAATTTTTCATGTTTTTTATACGAATATTAGTGAATATATTATTACAAAATAAACTAATTAATAGTCCCGCGCAGCGGCGCGGGTGCCATACTAGTAAATAATTAAGCTTCCCACGCATCGCTTGGGGTGTAATACTAGTGATTTTTTAGATTTATGACTTATAGTAAAAATTCAGTGACTGAAAATTGAGAAAACTATAATAATTTAAAGTATATCAGCATGTAAATACTTGTACAAAAATATTGCAATATTGAGATGCTGCTGCCGATTATAGGCCTCATGGGAAAGACAAGTTTTAAAATTGGGAATTGGAGATTATATATAAAGTAGGAGAATTTGATGATTTCGAGACAGTAAATGTGTATGAATTAGTGAGTAATAATTTATTAGTTGCAACATACCAATTATTGGAGTATACAACACCACACTTAATAATAATATTATTAATTCAAATGAACCCCTATATTATATTAGTATTGTATAATTATTTCAAAAGATCCATATGATGTGCCGATTCTCACCATATGACCTCAAAATCATATCAAATCTGGCAACCTTTTATTATCTGTCATCCCAAACTCTACCCTCCATTTATTAACAGTAGTAAATAAATTATTAAAAAAAAAAAAAAAACAGAGACGAGTTTATTGCAACCGAATAATTATTTTTAAAATTGTATTTCGATTTTCTATTATCTCGTTTTTATATTCCACATGGCATCAATCCCTTTAATATTTTAATGATGTTCTATTTTATACTTCACTGTTATATTTAATAATTTTTAAAATAATTATTAGAAGAAGATTAATGTTTTTAAATCAAAACTAAAATTAAAATAAATCATAAATTGTGATAAGAATTGATTAATTTGTAATAACTAAAAATTGAAATTTAATACTGTATGTTCTAATTGAATAGAAGTTAGGTTTGATTGACTCATCATTTTTCCTTTTTTTTTTTTAATTTAAAACTTGGTTATCGTTTGTGCAAATATTATAAATTATATTGTTTGTTATAACTTTTTCTTTTTCTTCTTTTTAACCCTACTTTTCAAATTGTGATCGTATGGAGAAACTTTTATACTGTCATTTTAGAATGATGTAATCCCAGAGTCCCATCAAAATTTTAAGGTAAAAAATGTTGACATTTTATTAATTGAGATAAGATGGATATCTACTATATGTCTTTGATAGAATTACAATCACTCAAAAAAAAAAAAAGATTGAATAGCATTAAAAAAAAAAAAACTTTTTCCTGTTTTGGTATCTTATTATTTAAAAACATTTTAAGCTTGTGTTGATTTAATTCTGAAAGCGTCTACAATAATTTATACAATTATAAATTGAACTATGTACAATTATAAAGGAGAATTTAGAGTAACAATTTTAGGATATAATATATATTACTCGTCGCGGATTATATTTAATTACAATCAATTAATTATGTCTGAGTTTCCTATCAGACATTAGAACTTATTTTGTTCGAAATTTATTTTATATTTAGTGTATTTTTTTCATTGCACATATTCCCTTTCAAATGTACAATATAGTAAATATAATGAGGAAGAACAGCAACTAAAATAATAAGTAGAATCCAAAAAAAGAAAAGAAATAAAAATAAAATTAAAGAGAAAAGCTTGAATTTGTTTATAGGGATAATAAAAGTTGGTTTTATAGGTTTGAAAATCGTAAATTCCGGAACAGTCTAACCTCAGTCCACCTCTAATCTAAGCTTCACCCACCCAACTAGTAGTATAACGCCCCCCAATTATAGAGCCCCACGATTAACGGAGTTTATATTTATATTCCATCTCATTTCATTTCATTTCTCCAATCCAAAATCTAAACATCCCAACCATGTTTACGCTGCTCTCTCTCTAACTTCTACTCCTCTCTCACACCTCACCTTCTTCAATCTCAACTCGTTTCCTTTTTCCCATCGATTCTGGTTGTGACATGCAGCCTGTTAGCAGAGAATTTGGCGCCATGAACAACATCAACGCGCTTCTGAACCACCACCAAATCACATCCCTCCACGACATTCACGGTCACGCCCAACTGCCGCACATGTTGCCTTCGTCGCAGTTCGATCCGGTGGAGTCGCACGACGATTTTATCGAGCAGATGCTCTCCTCGGTGCCTCCCCCCGCCGCCTCCTTCCCCTGGGCGGACGAACATCATTCGCCGCAGCAGTTGGAGGAGCAGTCCGCTGCAGTTCTGGCTTCTAAGCTGAGGCAGCACCAGATCGGCAACGGTGCTGCTAGGGCCTTGATGCTTCAGCAGCAGTTGATGCTCTCCAGAGGCCTTACCAACGACGTCGTTGATGGAAACGGTTTCGACTCTGCTAACTCGGTCAGTTTTTTTTTTTTTTTCCCCCAAAAAATAACTGTTCCTATTTCTTCCGAAATTAAAATTTAATATGGTAGTATAAATTACAGATTCTGCCAAATGACGTTAAAAGTTTATTTAACGTCTTCACCGGATCCCTTGGTCAAACCTCTAATCAACCTCTATTCCACCATCCTCAGGTTTTTGTCTGATTTATTTCACTCGCTTCAGTTTCCCCCTCTCTTGAGCTACGCATTATTATTCCTACCGTTACACGATCGATATCTCAATTAACTATTAAATGCCGAACGTTATTGTATTCTGTTGATTATTACTTTTCGATGGAGTTACATAACTTGAAGCACGGTTATGCAGGCCCAGAATTTTGGTGCAGCCGCCACAGCTACACCGTCAGCGGCAGCAACGGCTATGAATCAACCTGCCGTGAGCGGTTCAAGTGGCGGAGGAGCGGCCGGACAGCCCCGGCAGAGGGCGAGGGCCAGGAGAGGGCAGGCCACTGATCCTCACAGCATCGCTGAAAGAGTGAGTATATAATCGTACTGCACAGTACCAAATTAGTTACCCAGCTTTTAGGTTTTTTTTTTTTTAAAAAAAATAAAAATATGTGGTATTTATTTCAGTGAAGCTTTTGTCATATTTCAATTCATTATTGAAAACGAAATTTGTGCAGTTACGAAGAGAGAGGATAGCGGAAAGAATGAAATCGCTGCAGGAGCTCGTACCCAACGCCAATAAGGTCACTACACTCATACTTTGTCTGTTATCATCATCTATTACTTATGCTAATTCACATATGTGATTTGAATTAGTTATGATATCACACCGTACAATTAATACTTAATTAACTATAATAAAATGCTTTGGCTACTGAGAGGGACTTTTTCCACTGTATTGTAAATCATATTATAACATCCTTTTTTAAGAATATATAGAAGAGGCGTTAATTTGAATAATATGGTTACTTAAGCTTTGTTTTTTTCTTCTTCATTTCGAGTAAAATCTTCTTGATCTGAACACCTTTTGATCGAATTAACTGCCGTCTGTGATAATAATAAACTTATTTGGAAAAAGGCTTGTTTTACCCTTTTAGTAACTGGGAAATTATCATTGTTTGAAAGTCAAATTACAACCTCACGTGCACTAAGTGATGAATGACTAGAAAAATAATTCGAAGGATATCATATCACATCACATGTGAGATATGTGTCGATTAGGTGTTTGGGAATGTATTAGGTGATGGAGGCCCAGCTGGAAAGGAGATAATTGGGGGAAAGGGAATCATAATCAGCTGATAATAAGCTTAGTATTTAGTATTTACTAAAGTAATTATTACAACAAAGTGAATTTCAATTTAATATTGCTCGGGGTGAGCTAATTATTATATGGACATGGAATGTGATTTAACATTTTGTTATTGATATGACAGACCGACAAAGCCTCGATGCTGGATGAGATCATCGACTATGTCAAATTCCTACAGCTCCAAGTCAAAGTACCTCCCTCCCCCACTCTCTCTCTCTCTCTCTCTCTCTCGTACATATTTATAAAATATTGAAAATGATTCTTTTAAGTAACAAATTGTTGTGGGCAAGGTAATATTTAATTACTGGTGGATATGGGTTGTTGAAGAGATTTTTTTTTTTTTTTTTTTTTTAAAAAAGTTTGCCTGAAAATCATAGAATAGAACCTGCTCTAGAAATTTTGAATCTTGATTATTTCCTCTGCGAACAGGTTCTAAGCATGAGTAGATTGGGCGGTGCTTCAGCTGTTGCGCCCTTAGTTGCTGATATGTCTTCTGAGGTAATGCTGCTCATCATTATGAAATTAAATTTAATTCGTGGTCACCCAGCTCTCATTTATATTGGATTGAAATTATTACTATCATTTACTCGTAAAGATGACATAATTAAAATCTTTTCAACTATCCATCTAAACTTGTTAGGCTGTGGCATTTTTTACCTCTCACTTTTTAGGTTGTCTAGGTCAGCTTCCACTGTCCCTTCCCTTGTCTTGTATTGGATCCTGTTTCTGGTTTGGAGGTTAATTTTTTTAATTATGATAAGAGAATAATTAAATCAAAAAAGGCCCCCTTGATGGCAAAACATAAGATTTTCTAGGGTCTTATTTGGTTTGAAATATATGAAAGAGAAAGTTGTTTGACTTAGTTAAAGTAGTTGAGTCTTGTAAACACAAAAGAGTTGATGCATCAAAAGAATTCTGGAAGAAAACCACACAGAGAAACCCCACAATTCTTGCCTGCCTGTCTCTCTCAAAATTCCCCATCATCACAAAACAACAAAACCATAAAGTATCACGCGTGCTCCTTTTCAGATCCCATCTCCCCCCCCCCCCCCTCCTTCAGTTTTCTATCACTTGGTTAAAATTTTGTAAAAAGAAATCCTATATATTTCCATTTTACTACTCTATTGTCTACTTTATTAAATGTTGTCATTCATAAATCATAATTTATACTTTTATTTTGTTCGCAAATATCAGTTATAGTAAATGATTAAAAAATGTAAAATTCTCGATTTTGATTGGATCATCGTAAGGAAACTTTGATCAGCAGCAATCAACCAACACTTATGAAATTGAAATGTGCAGGGAAGGAGCGGTAACGGAACGCAAACGGCGTCATCATCGAACAACAATGAAGGGATGAATGTGACGGAGCACCAGGTGGTGAAGCTGATGGAGGAGGACATGGGCTCCGCCATGCAGTATCTTCAAGGCAAGGGGCTCTGCCTTATGCCCATTTCACTAGCCACCGCCATCTCCACCGCCACTTCTCACTCCAGGAACTCCTTCGCAGCCGCCAGCAACCTCAAAATCAAGAGCCCCACATCCCCGAGCATGTCGGCTCTGACCGTCCAGTCAGCCACCATGGGCGGTAAGGTGTCCCTAAAAGATGCCGCATCGGGTTCCAAGACATAGACGAAGACTAACGGCGTCGACATGCCTGTCCGTTACCATTTGCCAACCCCCCCTCTCTCTCTCTCTTGTGGAGAAGGGAAAGTGGAAAAGCACAAAAAGACAAAACAGAGAAAAAAAAGATGATAGGGTTTATGATCAATGCGACGTCTGTTGTTGTTGTGTTTGTTAGCTGTCGACGGGAGAAATAAGGGTCTATAATTTATTTTATTTATTAATTTAATAGTGGAGTAGTAAGTGTTATTTTTAGTAAAAGTCACGGCGCCGTATTTGGATAGACTTGGGTTTCTGCGTAACCTAACTTGAGCCAACAAACCAATGCAAATCCCAAATGCTTCTTTCCTGCTTTATTCCTTTTATCAACTTGTATCACCTAATTAAAAAATAATAAAAAATTTATGTTTATCCCCGATTGTTGAATACAAAATTAGCTAGGTCGTCTTTTTTATTTTGGTCCCTATTCTTATTTTAATTTCACTCACACTTTAATTTTATATGCATCGCATGAATAGTGCGTGACATAATACACGCCTTCAACTTTGCAATGACTGATCTAAACATAAATAAACAAACAAAATAAGATACTAATGTAAAGTATTCATTTTTACATGTTTGGTTACATAAAAAAAATTATTTATTTTGGACTATTAAAAATAATAAATTAAAACTTGAGCTCAAATGAGTTATGGTGAGAATTAATAGAGAAAATAGCCGATTTTAAAATGGCTGAGCCCTTTTTGGTTAGTAGGCGTAACAACTGTGTAACTTGTATACTGTCATTTTATTCTTATCCATGATTTTAAATATATTAAATGATTATAATCGGGAAAGAATATATTTCAGTATTTAAAATAAAATGTCAATCAAACTTATTCACTCGACAGTTCTTTTTATCATCCATTGAAAACTAGTAATCTTTTGATATAATTAATGAATTTATGATTATTGGATCTTATAAATTATGGAACATCACATTGTATTCAATTATATATAAATTATTGCGTTTTTAGTTTTATTTGTTGTCAGAAAATGAAGACTACATTAATTCCTAATTAATATTTATAAATGGCAGATAGCTACAAAAAACTCATTCGAGGATGACATAAATATATTTACATTGAATAAATTAATCGCGATTGCATGTTTGTTTAGATATCACTTATCAGTTATATTATTAGATTCTTCTTAGATCGAGGATTTAAATAGTTGGAGATTTATTGCTTGTTCATATAATTTTTTTTTGTCAATATGATGTGTAGTGATTATTCATATTGATAAAAAAGAAGAGTAGACGTGAGGAATGAGCAATGTTTTAAAAATTGCTAGGCGCTAGTCGGGCGGCCGAGGGGGGCCTAGCGCCTAAGCGGTCTAGGCGTGGACTAGTCGGGTTCTAGGCGGTTTATCTATTTTTATTTTTTATTTTTTATATATCTCAGGTAATATATAAAAAATCTTACCAACAAATTATATTTTAAAAATGCAAGTAAGATTTCAACACTTATATATATATCTCAAGTAATATTCCTACAACAAACATTCTCACATTTAAAAGCAAATTATAAACAAGAGTTTAAATATTCCTGCAACAAACAAATATCCTCACAATTCAAATCAATTCCAAAATAAGAGCAAAGAACGAAGTCTAAATATACCTCCAACAAACATTATCATATTTAAAAGCAAATCATAAACTAAAGTTTAAATGTTCCTGCAACAGACACGCCTAAGCGGTGGTGGCCGTGGGTGGAGGAGAATGTGAGCAGACGTGAGTCGTGACTTGTGAATGTGAATTTTTATTTGGATTTGAGATTTGGGAATAATTTCAAAATTAGGTTTTACACTTTTACTTTTAATTTTATGTTTTTTTTAAAAAAAATTAATTTTTTATTTTTTTAATATTAAGATTTTAAATTCAATTTGTAGTTAAAATTTATACCAACCGATTTTTTTCGATTAATCGCCGATTAATCCAATTAATCGCCGCCTAGCCCGATTAATCCAATCCGCCTAGTCCGATTAATCACCGCCTAGGCACTGATTAGAAAAAAAATCGATTTTTTCAACGATTTTACGTTTATCGGATCGGTGGACCTCCGACTACCTAGGACCGCCTAGGCGCCGATTTTTGCATCAATGGGAATGAGTATTGTTGGGTTGAGCCCCCAACCCAAATGAAATTAGCCAAAAGTCAAGACACATATCGTATGATGATCGAGCGAGGTCCAACAGACTTGATGGTAGAGTAGAGGGTGACGATCGATGTCCAACATGCCCGATAACCAAAACTCAGTAATTTAATTTGAGAGAGGTCATGACCACACTAATCGATCCCGATCGAATTCCTGGGAATGGACGACTCAGCCGTAACGGCACGACAATTACGTGGTCAAAACGCAGAGGCCACCCCAAATTCAGGAGGCCGAAGTGCTTATAAAAGGAAAACCTGCTCTCATTTTTCAGATTATTGAATTTCACTTCACTAAATTAGCAGAATCACTATTGACACCTAATTTCGGTCCTTTGTAGTCGACCCTGTTGTCGAAGTGTCTTTCACTGATTGCAATTGTTTGGGGATTGACAATTCGACATTAGTATGATATTGTTTGCTTTGGGCTAAAGGGTGTTCATGGTTTGGATGGAACCGGATTTTTTTGGCCGGTTTGAGATTTAATTTTCAAACAGGTAGTTTGAAAATTTGGAAACTTGTCAAATTTGGTTTGGTTACGGTTTAATGGCTCAAACCAGCCGTATAGGCCGAACCGGCCGTATTTGTGTGTAGGGATGTCAATTTAGCCCGAAATTCGCGGGTTGGCCCGATTAATCCGAGCTAAAATGCGGGTAATGATCGAAATATTTTGGCCCAAAAAAAATTTAGCCCGAATAGCCCAAGACCGAATAACCCGAGGCCCGATAGGGTTGAGCCAAAACCCGACGGGTTGGCCCGATTAACCTAATTATTTTTTATTAATATATTTATTATAATTATAGTACTAAAATCTACTTCTAATATTAAAGATCATATTTATTAACTAAATTTTAAGTTATATAATTATATTTAGTTCAAGTAGTATTCAATACATAATTAAGTTCATTTATTTTTGAATTTTAAAATATTGCTAAAATAAAAAATCATGTGTGTTTAATAGTTTAATTTATCATTATCTAAAAATCTATGATGTGTTATGTATTTTTTAAAAGAGATAAGTATTATTTTGTTAATTTTTTTATTATTTAAAATATTAAAAGAGTGAAAAAATATTTAAAATAAAAAATAATTAATAAATTCATTGGCCCGACGGGCTAGCCCGAAAACCAATGGGTTAGGGTTAGGGTTAGGGTTAGGGTCAAGATTTCTTAGCCCAAAAAAATTACAGCCCGATTCAACCCGAACCGATTAACCCGCAATCCGATAGGGCTGACCCGAAACTCGACAGGTTAGCCCGATTGACAACCCTATTTGAGTGTGTGTAATATATATATATATATATATATATATATATATATATATATAAATTAAATATGTTATAATTAATTTATATAAATTGTAGTTCATTTAGCAAGTTTATACATTTTCATAAAATTAACCTGTGTTTAAATTTATTGGTCAATATTGTTTAGTTTTAATTTTAATTGTTTTAATCAAAAATCAACTAATAAGCATTAACATTAAATATTATTATATTATATGATTTTTCCCTAAATTAAGTATTAACATCGTCATTTTTATTTTACATGTTTATTTTTATTTTACATTGAATTTTAAGGTTATAATTTTATTACAATTGATCCATGTGTTTTTTTTTTTTTTACATTAAATTATAAATATAAGGTGTTAAAATTAAAATAACATTATAATAAGTAATAACAAATAATAGAAATCAACAAATTTATATTTAGACCCTAGTTTTTTTTGAAATTATAGTAAATTGTTGAAAGTTGAAACATATTTCATTTCAAATCATCAAACCGGCCGAACCAAATCGTTTTTATACGGTTTGGCCGGTTTGATTTGAAAAATTTTCAAACCATACCTATTGGTGAAAAAATCTTCACTTAGGACATATATCAAATTTTCTATTTTTATCTTTTATGTATATCCCAAGCCAATAAACCGAAATGCTAACATGTTTGCAACCCTAAGGTACAAGCCTGTGGCTAATATCAACATTTTTGCATTCAAATCGCTCCAAGAGCTCTTTACCACTAAAGTTGTTGTCCCCCACAAAGGACTCGGAAAATAGTACTAATTTCTAAAGAATGTTTAGCAGTAGGATCAAAAATGGAACTACTAAGAAAATTCACTCTGTGAAAACATGAGATCCCGCCCACCCACTCAGAACCTTAAGACTTCATCATTGTTTGATTTAATTTGATCAGTAAAAAGTTCAAATAAGTACTGAGAATAACTAAGACCATTATCAGTCCAACCCAATAAATGACCAAAAACTTTGTTCTTAAACTTGCCAACTAAGGTTTCTTCTGCAACTGAAAATAATGTTTTCTTAATTGTATCTAGGACTTTATATTTATAGAAGAAATTTGTCTTGGCTTTGCATCCATGAAGCCTGTATCTTATCCATTGAGACTGCATATTATATGGTATTTTTTTATTATAAAATGTGACAAAATTCTGTAACATGCTATCAAGAAATATAAACCATGCATACACACAAATATAGACACGAACGTGTGCATCACAAAATAAAATAGAAAACCAAAGAAAACTAAATCATTCGGCTGGAATGCAATCAAAATACAAAACAAAAGCAACCTAACTCATTGTGCACATTCACAATACCAAATGAAGAAATGAACAACCACTAATACATATATACAGCCAAAAATAAATTGCACTTCAACTGATTCAAAAAAAAATTCCAAACAAAAATCACAGATATAAACAACAGAGAGGCCGAATAAACTAACCTCCACCGTCGACATCGTTCGCCAGTAATTTGCGTCGGTTGAGAGGTGTGTATTTTAGTTCGAACGTGCGTAATCCAAGTATCTAACTCCAGCCAAATGCCTCTATGTTTCACGCCAAAATTTGTTTTTAGGTTTGTGAATGAAATGAATTACAGTGGGGGTAGTTGTGCGAAATCAATCTGGATTTAATACCGAGATCCAACTAGATTTAAAAATCACCGAAATCCAGCTCAATTCGGTCAGACTTAAAGACGAATCGAAGACCGAAATAAAGTTAGATTTATTCAAGTATCGAATTCCATGTGGAATTTTTGCCGAAGTCGAGACCAAATATATCTCATTTGGTCAAGATATATCTCATTTGGCCGAAATTTTGCCCAATTGAGACTTATTTATCATATATTCTATTTTTTAAAATTAAAAAACTCGAATTATATTTTTTTAAAAAAATTAAAAATTCAAAATATATCTCACTTGGCCAAGATATCTCAATTGACCGAAATTTTGCTCAATTGAGACTTATTTATTATTTATTTAATTTTATTTTATTTTTTAAATTAAAAGAATCAAATTATATTTTTTTAAAATTAAAAAATTAAAATATATCTCACTTGACCAAGATATATCTCAATTGGCCAAAATCTTGCCCAATTAAGACTTATTTATCGTTTATTTTATTTTTTAAAAATATAAAAACTCGAATTATATTTTTTTAAAATATGTAAAATTTGAAATATATATCACATGACCAAGATATATCTCAATTGACCGAAATCTTGCCCAATTGAGACTTATTTATCATTTATATTATTTTATTTAATTTTTTAAAATTAAATGAATCGAATTATATTTTTTTAAATTAAAAAATTCGAAATATATCTCACTTGGCCAAGATTTATCCCAATTGGTCGAAACTTTGCCCAATTGAGATTTATTTATCACTTATTTTATTTTTTTAAATTAAAAAAATTGAATTATATTTTTTAAAAAATAAACCCTTTAAAATATATCTCTCTTGAATGAGATATATCTCAAATGGCTGAATGCAAGTCGGAATGTTTTCAAATAAATATTATATTTTATTTCATCACAACTCTAAAAATTAATAAAAAACGAGTTGTGTTATATAATATTAATAAAATAATAAATCGTTAAACGTTTCACACAATTCAACAGATTTACTTGTCTAATTAGACATTTTAACCTAAAGAACTGTACTTTTGCTTTTTTAAAAAAAAATTCTATAAGAGTGGTTATACAATACTTTTACTTTTAATTTGTAGCTACTTTAGATTTTTCCTTGGTAGAATTGTGTAGTCTTGTACGTGATGGCACGTCTATTCTCAGAAAATGACACGCCATTGATTTGGTGATTTTTACATTCTTTTGTTTTTTACACGAGATTTTGCTGTCCAAGGAATAAAAGATAAAAATAAAATAAAGTGAGGAAACTTTGCTTTGGTTCTAAATTTGTCGTTTTATTACCCGAAAATCATTTTCAACTCGTCTATAAATAATAATGTTGACAAATTGCAGTAAAAAATTATCCAAACGTGTGTGATTTGCCCCAATCATCAATTTTATTTTATATAATTACTCTATAATATATACATATATAAAATATTTTAAGAAATTATAGAAATGTCATTTTTCTGCCTAAAAATATCACATTATACCATTATTTTAATATTTTTTTCCTTATTTATCTAATTCATGTATATTTTATTCTCTCTATATATATATATTGTTGAGGTTCGAATTTCAGAGAAACTAGTATTGCACCCACGCGATGCGTGGAAACTTTAGTCATTTATATTAAAGTAATTTTAATATTTTATTTATATGTAAATAATATGAATGTTTAAACATAAAATTGTTTGATAGTATATATATCATAAATAGATATTTTTATATATAATATATATGTAATATTATATTGATATTGTTTGGTTATTGATAGTGCATACCTCTTAGCGATTCGTTAAAGAATCATATTATTTTTATGTTTATGAGTTAATTTTCTCGCCCAAAATAATTTTATCATTTGTGCTCATGTAAACGAAGCTCGTGTTTTCTCTTTCACTATTATAATATTTGTTGGGGGTCAAATTGAGGGGCGGATGCAGACTTAAAGATCTGTGGGGCTTGAATACATCTCGTAGGATTGTGCTTTTATTTTATTTTATCAATTTAACTATAAAAAACCCTAAACTCGTGGGGGCGGCCTAGTCGGGCCGACCCCGTGAGTCTATGTGTAGTAGTGCCCCTATTTAATAATAAGTTACGCTAATATTTTTAATTTATTTAAATGATCATGTTTGCACGACTTCGTTTGCTTTTATCAATTATTTCATCTAATGATGTTTGTAATCTAAATTCTTTTTATTTAAAATTATTAATAAATTAATATTTAAACAAACTAAGTCAGAAAATAAGATTGCTATTGTTTTTACAACTATTTTATGGTTTCGTTTAGTATTTTATTTTACTTAATATAACATACTGTTAATTTGTTAATAAATTTTTTATATTTTAAATAACTTGTTTCCTTGAGAAGTGTATTATAATTCTACAAAAATTTCTTCAACTAAAGTATTGCCTATCAATTTTCATATCCTTTTTTCTGAAAAAGAATTGTTAAATTAATTTATCTGTACCATATAAATAAAAAATTTGCATGAAAATTCAAAAAGCAAAATAAAAATACTGAAGAGTAGAGAATTCATATAACAAAAGTTCTACTCCATAATAAGAAAAAATTGAAATATGATGAACATACAATGCAAATTACAATTTGTAAATGGATCTCGCATTGAAATGTGAAATTTCAAGCCAATATACATTCGTCTGTTTCTATTTTCCTCCGTACAATCTTTATTTGAACTTCAATTTGAAGCCAAATAATATGGAGTACAATATAAAAAAAAAAAAAAAGGAGTGTGAGAGAGACTAAACTAAACTAAACTAAACAAATATGCATAATTATATTTCTCATTTGAGAGGAAATTGAGAATGATGAAATAGTAAATAGAGAACTCATATTTATAGTGAAAACATAACAATAAAATTTTCAAGATTTGATCATATTCTACCATGATTTAAGGATTATGTTTAATTTGATTGCCATGTAAATCATGATGAAATTACTTCTTTGATTAATAAAATCATGTACTCAATCTATATTTATACTTATAAAATTGACTAAATCGAGAATATTAATGATCAAATCAATTATAATCACCTCATTATTATTTGAGCTGGTGATTTTAAATTGATTAATTATCTAAAACTTATAAATCTACTTAAATATTGAATACTAATAATCCTAATATATTAATACGTCTTCTTTCCAATCCCATATTTATCATTCACAAACTAAACACAAATGAGATGCATTTAATATAAAGTCATTTAGGAATAATTATTAATGTGTACACTAATTCCCTAAAAATCTGATTCAATTTGATACATATTTCCCTAAAGTTGAAAATTGGTGTATGTTATGGAAAATAATCATTAAAATATTAATTGATTTTTAATTAATGTATACATATTTTCCTAAATTATAGAGATTAATTACAGAATATTAATAATTACGGAAAAAACAATCTAATTGATTTATACATATTTCCCAATATATAGTTAAAATCTCACTTATTTAATTTTTTGAAAAATTATTGAAAACTCAAGGGATATTGAAATGATTATAGAATATTTTACAAAATAATTAATGAACTGAGAAGTTAAATTATTGAATAAATATATATAGATATAAATATTTCCCTAAAATATATAGATTAATTATAACGGAATAATAATTAAAAAAATCAATCTAATTGATTTATACATGTTTAGCTAAAATATATAGATTGATTATAAAATTTAATTTGTGTATCCCTAATTTTAATCAAGTTCACATTTTAGTATAGGAACATTTCTATAAAGAATTTAATTAAATTTAAATATATATATATATATATCCCTACAAAACATTGACGCATATTCTTCTAAAATCAATCTAATTTATTTGTAATTCATTTATACATATTCTCCTAAAATATATATATTAATAATTTAGGAAAAATCAATATAATTGATAAATGCATATTTCCAGAAAAAAATATGAAATTCAAAGTGAAAAATATATAGAATGTTTAACACAATAATTAATGAAGTGTAGTCTATTTAATGAACCATTAATGCAACTGAAACTTACCTTAAATTGTCTCCGGTATTGTTTTAATATATATATAGATAGGAGTCCTTGAAACTCTTATCGAATAATGACAACTACTAACAAGAAAATAGAAATAAACAACAAAGAAATCGTAATTGAGCGTAAAAGCTAGACACGCAGTAGAGGCGTATCGTAAATCGAGTAATGAAAATAGCAGAGTAACAACGTAGTTTTCCTTAGACAATAATCGATCCAAAAAATGAGTTCCCCACCGCTATTTATAGACAGGATAGGGGTGGGGGTGCATAGGCTAACCCTAGGTGCCGACGGCTAACGGCTCGCCGTGGTTTTCGGAGCGTCTCTGGGTTTCTCGGGGTCGGTTATGGTTGTAACTGTCGTGCGCCGCCAGGCAGCTAGGGTTGCAGGCCTCGAGGCGCCTCGACACCGAGTCGTTCGCCTCTTCGGTATCGATGTGCGGAGCGCCTCGGTGTAGATATCCTTACTTGATCATTTTCCGCCCTTCCTTCGCTCTTGGTGTGTTTGTTACTTGGGCTGGATCATCATTCTAGTGGGAGCGTTTATTGGGTCTGTGCCTCGCGGGTTTAGTCGTTCCGTTGGTCTCCCTGGGCAGGCTTCCTGGATTGGGTTGGCCACGTGGGCCAATTTGATCTTACGAGGCTGGGGCCCCGTGGGCCTAGCCCCAACAATAGCCCCTTTTGATTTCAGGGCCTATCTGGAATAGGCTGTGGAATCAAAACTATGAGTTGAGATTCGTTACAGAGTGCGGAGTTTCGAGGTGTCCAAGAGACATTCCTCGGGCCCGGGGGCTACTTTTTGAGAGAGTAACCCCGCTAGGGAGTAGTCAGGATACTACTCCTAGTCAATACGAAGGTTCCTGGGGAGCGCAAGCGAATGATCGTGCGGGGGATACCGGGCTACCGCCCCGTGGGCCGAAGTGTGAGTCCGGGGGTCACGCGGGTCAGAATCATTCCGGGGAACGATCTCTTGCACGGAGCGGAGCTCTCAGGCGTGCACTCTGTTTAGGCTCCGTAGAGCATTGGCAGGGCGAGTTATAACGGATCGTAGGACACCTAGTGAGTTCCCAGGGGGAGACTTCACGTTCCCGTAAATGGTGTGGATCGCGTTACAGTTCTCCCGACTAGGGAAGCTGGCTGTGTTGAGCTCTTTCCGGACGGGTCGTTACCGAGCTGTTTCACGGGTCGACAACGAACCCCGTAACGCCTCGGTATCGTGCCTCTGTGACGGTTTTTGATTTTGCCGCCATGTCGAAGGCATGACGGTAATTATGCGGAACTATGGGGGCAATTTGGAAGAGGTGTAACGCCCAGTATTTTTCCAACCTTTTATTTAATAAATTATGAGGCGAATGTTGCTACAACCATTATATTATTAATAATATCATGCGACACTTCTACGACATTCGAATTATAGCCGCGAGGACGGATAGTAAAATTTAA
>JAPKLW010006089.1:0-18437 GCA_026898455.1 Plectranthus barbatus | reverse complement strand
TGTCAGCTGTGTGTAAGTAGCGTGCAAGAAAACACTTAACATTATTTCCGCTGCGTTACGTTTTATACTCTGAAAAACCGGGACCAACAAGTGGTATTAGGCGCGGTCGGTCTTTCTAGACTGGTCGTACACTGAGTCGCTTAGGACCGAGATCCAAGTTTCCTTGCACTCTACTCTTTCTGTTGATTAGCTCAGGTACACAAGATGAATATTCCTAAGCTACTCAACTACAATCCTGACAAGCACGCAATGTGGCGAAAGAGGTCACTCATTCAACTGAAAAGTTTCCATCCGGAAATGATAGATGTGCTGGAGAAAGGGCCGATCCAGATCACCAAGACACAACACCAGCTAGGAGATCGCCCAGCTGCTGAGATCCCAAAGCCCCCAGAAGAATGGAACGCTGAGGACAGGAAGCGGAATCAGCTGGACTCCGTTGCTCACAAAATGATCCTGTCATCTCTTCCAGATCCGCTGATGGAGGAAGTCCTCCAATTTGACAGCGCCAAGGCAGTCTGGGACTACCTTGATAGTCTCTGTAAGGAGACAGATCAGATGAAGCGCAACAAGTTGCAAGTTGCGGTGGACAAGTACGAGTCATTCCAGATGCTGACTGGTGAAACCATCAAGGAGATGGAGGCTAGATTCAATGCTATAGTCAGCGAGCTGAAGTCTTTGGACAAGGAGTACTCGAATGCAGAGCTTAATGCAAAGATCCTGTCCAAGATGCCCAAGGAGGACTGGTTTGTGAAGACTACATCTCTTAAGGAGAAGGATCTATCCAAGATGACTCCCAAGGAGCTATTTGCTCAGCTCCAAGCACATGAGTGGGATATCCAAATGGTGAACAAAAATGAAGCCATTCGGACCGTTGGATCTCCCAGCATCAAAACACATGACGAAGCCTACTTCGTCAAGAGGGATTTCAAATGGAAGCCCAAGAAGCCTTTTCATACTGACAGATCTGCTGGGCAGCACAGCCAGCAGAAAGAGATCCCATCCACATCGGGATCTAACTCAAAAGGCAGCGAGAGCTCTATCGCAGATCTTGAGCAACAAATGAAGAGACTGGCTGTACTTCTGGAGAAAGCCAAGGCGAAACAGGGAGTTTCTCTCAGCTCATCTGATGGAAAGTTCGTCAAGAGAGCTCCCCGCGCGTGTTATCAGTGCCAATCCCCTGACCATCTTAAATTTGAATGTCCACAAGTGGATAAAGAAGAGCGGGAAAGGATGAAGAAGCTCTTTGAAGAGCGTGCATCCAAGGCCGTTGCTAAGGCCATGCTGACAAGGACAGAGGTTCCTGATATACCTGACCATGATGATGGAGAGTATGCGTCAGATGAAGAGTCAGAAGAGGAAGCGCTACTGGCGCTGATGGTAGCTTTCGGAGAGGAAGCACATGAAGAATGTGCTGACAGTGAGGGGGAACAAGCACTTGCTGCTGACGACCAGGTACAATCTGTTCCCTCATTGCACATCATGTCTCCACGCATCCTAGACGATGCTGAGTCGCATTGCTCCGACTCAGAGGTTGTCACCATAGATATTCTTCAGCAAGAATTTCTTAAATTTTACGAAATAAAGAATATCTTGGCTAGCGAAAACACCTCGCTAAAAGATCAGATTTCTATTTTGATCAATGAGATTGAAAAATCTAGGTCACTCGGTGTAGAGTTAGCCACTCTGAAAGAAACTCACTCAGATTTGCTCAAAAATTTTGAAATTTTAAAAACTGAGAGAGATACCTTTCAAAAGATTGTCCTTGAGCAAGACAGTAAAATAAATCATTTAAATAAAGGCTCCAAGAATTTGGAAGAGGCTCTATCCCATTGGAGAAAGCCTACCGATAAATCCGGGTTGGGATTTAAAACAAATTTGAGCACAAACCAACCCGAACAACTCACTGCTGGTAAGGGCAAGGGCAAAGTGGTAAATGCATCAGCACCAGCTGGTAATACCAATCAGTCCCGTATGGCTGATCAGCATAGGAATCATAAGACCAGATTCATAGGTGAGTCATCACGACAAAAACCTCATCTGGCAAAATCCTCTGCTGACAGGACGCCAGCACACCCTAAGACGCAGACTAAGCCGAATAATTCTAAGGCAATGAAGTCAGCGTCAGCTACCAGTGGAATCCGACAGCCAGCACCAGCTGTCAAGGGAATTCACACACAACCTCGTCAGTATGCCAATCACCAGCATACTTACAAGGGATCCAAATCTCAGAGTAACTCTGAGAGAAGGATAATACCTGATAGGAGGAATACCTATCAGAGGCCTGAGCCCAATCACAAGTTTTCTCAAAGGGCTGTGAAGGCTAGCCATGGTGGTCCACACTTCCAGAGACCACGAAGGCAACACACACAACCGGAAAAATATTTCCGAAACTCTCAGCGGAAGAATACTTCCAAAAGAGTTACACACACAGCCACACCTTCCCAAACCAAACTCATGCATTACTTCAAAAGGAAGGGAAAGGCTACTGATGATATCAGCAAGGGTAAAACCAAGCTGAAAATCACTAAAGTCTGGATTCCGAAAGGAATCATTCAGCGATCTAACCCTGCAGGACCCGCAGAAGATCGGGGACCTAAATAAATTCTTTATCTTTCTTGCAGGTACAGGATCATGCAACACAGCTTCAGAGGTCGAGAGAGTGGATCTTAGATAGTGGGTGTTCAGCTCACATGACTGGTGAAGAGGATTTGTTTGCAGATCTTATCAAGGTCAAAGTACCAGTGGTACGTGTCAGTTTCTAGGACACAAGCTAATCAGCTGGTTTAGCAAGAAGCAACACTCAGTTGCTACATCTACTACTGAGGCTGAATATGTTGCCGCTGCCAGTTGCTGTGCTCAAATTCTCTGGATCAAGCAACAACTGGAAGACTATGAAGTGGACACTGGTTGTGTACCCATCTATTGCGACAACAGCAGCGCTATGTGCATAACGAAGAATCCGGTTCATCACTCTAGGACCAAGCACATAGATATCCGACATCACTTCATACGTGATCATGTCGAGAAGAAGGATATCAGCGTAGAGTACATCAGAACCGACGATCAACTAGCTGACATCTTCACCAAACCTTTTCCAGAAGCAAGATTCAAGGAGTTGTGCATCAAACTCGGTCTTATGGAGATTGATGCGAGCCCTAGTGTTGAGGAAGAATGAGTCCCAGCTCTCATTCCGTTCTTGATTTTCTGAAGGATGTTGATTAAGACTAAGTCCAAGCTCTTAGTCTTCATGTTTTCTTTAGTGGTGGCTCAAAACCACAGGTGGTATCTACTGGCAGAACTTATTCCATAAACAACGAAGGAAATGAGTCCCAGCTCTCATTTCGAATTTGCTAGCAGTCATGCACCATCAGTCGAAGTAAAATTGGGTCCCAGCTCCCAATTCCAAGCAATGATGAAGAAGTGAAGAGAAGATTATGCGGAATGAATTGAGTCCAAGCTCTCAATTCTTTCTATCTTTCAAGTTGTCAGCAGACAACTGGTGATATATCAACGACTGGTGACAATTGAGTCCTAGCTCTCAATTTGTCTAAGTACACGGGAACCAGTTGTGAGTATCAGTAGTCGACTGGTAAGAAGGCCATACTGGCAGGGGGAAGTATGCGACTGGCGTATACTACTGATGACCAGGTATACTACTGATGACCAGTTGAGTCCCAGCTCTCAACTGACGTTGTCTTGAAGTCCAAGAGTCGTGCCAGCTGTCGCAGAAATGGCGGGAAAGGTTTAAAATTGGTCTTGCGTGTGCATATCTTCGAATTTAATGCGGCATTTAATGCCACATTTAATGCGCACAGTGACTGCGCAGTCAAAAGCAATCTCGCGACCAATCAGCGTGTGCCATGTCAGCTACACGCACCATCCCACGTCAGCACGACCACGCACGTCGCTACAGGGAATCGTGCCTGCTGATGACCGTCGATCCTCACTTTTGACGAATTCATCTCGTCCATCCATCCCAGCATGGCACCAGTATAAATTGCTGTTATTCGTGATCGGAAAAAACTCTTATCATTCCTTCAAATTTTTCGAACATTTTTTCCGTTCATCTTCCTTAAAATTTCCGAACACTTATTCCCTGAAAACATGGCATCTTCATCCAACCCCGCTGCTGATAAATCATCCTCTGCCACTGAGTCTTTGGATCTAGACTTACCATTAGCCGAATCACACATGCCTACCTTCACTGGCATTGTGAAAGAAGAAGACATAGATTATACTTCCCCTTTCAACAAGCTTGTTCAGTTGAACAAAAAGGCCACCCAACATCTCCTTTCTAACTCCCAGATCAGAGCCGCCCAAGTCTAGAAGGAGAAGATTTTGAACGACAAACTGGCCGAGAAGCATCACGGCGAGGAGCTCATGGAAATTATCGACCATGAGCAGCTCCGACCATACTTGACGGCAACCCCCAGGAACTTCCACCCACATATGGTCGCCGAGTTCTATGCTCGCGCGGTGATAGCTGACGACAGGAAATCCTTCACCACGTTGGTGTTCGGACACCTGATCACCATCGACGTAGAGTACCTAGCCAACCTCTTTGGGCTGAGGAGTACTGGTGAGGAGGTGGCGACGTATTGCAAGGATGATACGGTGGAGTTCTGGCGGAGGTGGACTGAATGGAAGAAGGAGGGGGTGACTATCTTCAAGACTGGCATGAAGAAGTCAGAGATGGACGAATACTGGCAGATGGTATGCGACATTGTGGTGCGCATGCTCCAGTGCGAGGTCGGCTCTTATGCCGAACTAAGCTTAAAGAAATTCTCCGTTATGTGCGCGCTGGTGGATGGCGTATATGGAAACTGGGCCGAGTTCATTTTCGGCCGGCTGCTGGAGAATGTGGAGAAGAACTGCACAGTCAAGACTGACGGCAGGTTCCTCCATGCAGTGTCTTTTGGCCTGCGAATCAGCCACATTCTGGAGGTGGAGATGGGGGACCGAATCGACCAAGGGGAGCAACTGGTCGGGTCCGACTTTATCCCAGTCACCAGGGTCAAACTTCCTGGCCCAGACTACAAGAAGCCTCAACGGCTGAGAGGCAAGAAGGGTGTGGACCCTGCTGACCAAGTTTCTGAGGAGGAGTCAGAACCCGTAGATGAGGCTGTGCCAGCTGTAGCTCTTTCGCTGACAGATGAGGCGAAGGCAGAAATAAAGAGGAAGTATGAGGTGGAATCCTCGTTTCTCGAGATGGAGCAAGTAGTGACTGGGTCATCAGCTCAGGTGCCAGTCACCAGGTCTTCTCCAAGGAAGAAGCCCAAGTTGCACCAGTCCCAGCAGCCCCAGCCAGCTGTCATCTATGCTCCAGAATCACAGAAGATATCTATACCAGTCCAGAAGTCCATCCTTGGACTGACTGAGGAGGAGAAGATAGATAGAATGACCAGGAAAAGGAAGAGAATCAAGACGAAGGCTCAGAAGCTGGCTGAGCAAGCTGCGAAGGAACGAACAGCTTCCATTGTCAAAAAGAAGCAGGCTCAGGCAAGGCTGAAGGCCTTGGCCGACCAGCGAAAGAGGGAGGCTGAGCGGGCAGCCCGCGATGAAGCCTTTGCTAGGATAAAGGCTGAGCACGAATCCCGTCGTCAGGCGCAGCTGGCGGAGCAAATGCAACAAGTTGCCAAGGGCAAATGGGCTGTTGCCCAGACTTCAAGTGCTGTGCCACCAGCACTAGCTCCGGGCCAGATCCTACCAGATGAATCTTTTACGCGCCTGTTGGACATGGGATCGGAGGACGTGTTTTCCCTGGTTGAAAGTTATCAACCAGAAGAGGATGTGGTTCAAGTCCCACTGGCCGTGCAAGGGGGTGCCAGTGGAGGAGTTGTTGAACGGGCGACCACCCCGGAAAAACTGGCGAGTTTCTCTGATATGAGCTCTAACTCAGAGGTTGAGCCGGAGCCTAAATTACATGTGGAGGAGGCAGCTGATATGGAGACTGCTGGTGGCGTCGCTGATGATAAACCCTCTCCAGTCATCATCATCCCCGACGACGAATCACCACCAGTGGTACATCACTCCAGGGTGCAGCGGATGGAGCCAAGGGATCTTTTCCCCAATTTTGAGGCTGAGGCTCGTCCGGCTGACAGTCGTCCACACCCTTCAGAAGCATCATCATCTTCTGGACGACCAGCTGCACCCACACCAACATCAGCGCCTCGTGTGCATCAAGAGAGAAGTTCTTACATGCTGAGTATCCACCTTCATCACCTGATCGATGAAGATACCTTTCAGGCGAGGGTCACGGGGATTCACAGGTGGGAGCACCGCGGGGACCTGGCGTTTCAAAATTCAAGAGTGCCGGAGCCTTCAGCATTCTACATTATCCCCACCAGCGGTCTCCCCCACCAGTCAATATACGCTTCAAGAATCTACGACTGGTGCCTGCCCCTGCATCCAGTGGAGTACTTCAACCTCTCTCTATATGAGTATGCTGAAAATATCACAGCTGAAGTGGAGCGAGCTGTCGATGAAGACTTAGTCACCAGGTTTGGGGACCTGGCTGACGTTCTTGATGAAGATCTGTTCCTGGAGTTCCGGAGATGGAGGATCTTCGACTGGTGCGAGCGCAAGCTAAATGTTGAGGAGCACGCAGTGCTGTATGCCAGGCTCGGGACATCCGAGGTCTGACACCTTTCCGGATGCGTCCAAACGGCTAGAAAGTTTGAATTGGTTCCTGCGGCTATAAATACGTCGCAACCACCAACATTCAAAAGATTGATTGATTCCACGATTACACTCATCTGCTCAACCACCGAAAGAACTGAAATTATTGCAAAATCGCATAAAGTACTTTCGAGGCTTTTCATAAAGCTTTCCGTGTGTTGATTTATCAAACACGAGACTTCAAGCTTTGAGCTTGTAAGTTAAAGATCTCACTTGGTGTTCTTTCTCCTTCGAGAGAGTTCACAGCAGCTCCTGTGCTTACCAGCACTTGAGTTATTACGGGCATTCTGCCGTAGAGACTGTTACGTTCTTGGGAGAACTAAAACACCTAGCTAGATGTGGAGGTTGAAGTGACGTGCTCGCACTCCATTAGCTGAGGAGAGTTGAAGAAGGATCCAGGACCGGGAGCGGTTGATCTAGTGAACTGGTGGACGAGGCATTCACCAGCTAGAGATAGATCGTAGGAGACCTGTACCTGATTACTCTTAGTGGAATTTCCAGTGCTTCGACTGGAGAGTGGACGTAGATCGATTGATCGAACCACTATAAAATCCTTTGTTATTTATCAGCTTTCTGTCTTTCATTCATATTTTAAACCCAGCACTCAAGTGCTGGAGTATATCCTGAAACTGATATATAACTGTGCAAACAAGGCTAAATATTCTAAGTTTTGAATCACCAGCTGACAGGTCTCAGTTGTCAGCTGTGTACTGAGTAACCAGCACCAGCTGACCAGTTGCCAGTTGTCAGCTGTGTGTAAGTAGCGTGCAAGAAAACACTTAACATTATTTTCGCTGCGTAACGTTTTATACTCTGAAAAACCGGGACCAACACGAACAATTTCCAAACTATTTCAACTTCATTATTGTCAAAGCATTTTTAATTTGTTCAAAACCCTTAGCGTGCATTGTCCGCACGTGGGACTGTCGCATAGGCCCGGTTTGGGGGCGTGACACTAACATTCAGTCCACTTTGATTCTTTTTGTAGCAAGCAGTCATCACGGCTTCTCCCCAATAACTTTGACCGAGATTTATATCAGCAAGCATCATTCACACGACCTCTTTCAAGGTTCTGTTTCTCCGTTCTGCTAAGCCATTTTGATGGGGAGCTCTAGCAGTGGACCTTTCATGTCCTATCCCAGCATCGGCGCAGAAATCCATTAGAGCACCGTTGCAGAATTCCAAGCCATTGTCCGATCTTATCCTTTTCACCGTGACCTCTTTGTCATTTCATCATGACTTCATCCTTGGTTTTCAGTAGCTTCACCCACGTGTACCTGGAATAGTCATCAATTACAACTAATGTATAACTTTTGTTAGCTACAGTGGGTGGAGTCACTGGGCCGAATAAATCCATATGCAGTAGTTCTAGGATTTTCTCTGAAGTGGCCTTTTCTGGATTCGATCTGAAGGATGCCTTGGTTTGCTTCCCTTGCTGGAAAGCTTTGCACATGCCTTCCATTTTGAAGGTTTCCTTGGGCAATCCTTCGACAATGTTGTTCCTAGCTATGTAGTTGATAGTCTTGAAGTTCAAGTGTGTCAGCCTCTTGTGCCATAACCAATTGGTTTCTTCTTTGTTGAATGCGATGAAGCATGTGTCTTGCTGTCCATTGTGCCAATCAACCACGTAAAGTCATCCTTTTCTGACTCCTCGAAGCTTTACTTCTCCTGTGGTCTTATCTGTAATCTCGCATCCTTGAAACAATGTATCCATTTTCACTTAGCTGACTGATGCTCAGCAGGTTGTGCTTCAAACTGTCCACGAGAGCTGCGTTGATAATGCACATTCCATTTTGCTCTATGCATCCTCTTCCGATCACTTTCCCTTTTGAGTTATCATCGAAAGAGACTTAAGGTCCTTTGACTTTCTGGAGATCTGTAAATATTTCTTCGTCTCCAGTCATGTGTCCTGAGCAACCATTGTCCAGGATCCATTTTTTTTTAATTTCTTTGAGGATCTTCTTGCTAGACCCTGTTCCTGCAAAATAAATAATTAATTCTTAGGTACCCGATCAATAGCGGGTCCTGCGGGATTAGTTCTCTGGATTAATCCCTTTGGAATCCAGATTTTTGCGATTTTGATATTCTTCTTGTCCACACGCTTCACTACCTTTCCCTTCCTTTTGTAGTAATGCATAATATTAGCATGAGAAGGTGTAGTTGTGTGTTGATCAACCTTCATAGTCTTTTGAAAGCGTATTGGATTAGACTCAGGCCTCAAGTAAGTGTTCCTCTTACTTGGAGTGTTTGCTAGCTTCCTTGCAATCTCAGCAGATTGCTTAGCCTTGCTGGGTTGTGAACGAACCTTCCTAGCAGATGGAACAGTCTGCTGGATTCCATTTACTTACTTTGTTGACTTCCTCTCAGCAGGTATTCTTTTCAACCTTTGCTGATCGGTTAGCAGGGGATTTTTCAACGGCCAACATTTCTGCTGAGCTACCTTCAAAGTTTTTGCATTAACCCCTTTTACCTCAGCATTCTACTGAACATTCCCAGTTGCTGGAACAAAGATTATTTTCTTTGATTTCTAGGGTCAGCACTGCTCGAATCACTTTCTTCAAAACCAATTCCAGTAAAATCATTTGGGTTTCTTTGAGCATGCAAAATCTCATCTAGATCGCTTGTGATTTTTGATAATCTACATTGACAAGGTATTTGCACGAAGTTTTTGCTCTTTAAAACTTCATTCTCCTCTTTTAAATTTTTAGTAAGTGTAGAGAATTCAGTCTTAAGTTTCAAAAGTTTCTCGTCTCCTGACCTAGATTATTCAATCTCATTGGTCAAAATAGAAAGCTAGCTTAGACTTAAACTAGGATTTTTCATTTGCTAAAGCATCCTTTAAAGCATGAAGTTCTGAAAATTCTTTTAAAAGAAGATCCATGCCCACATATCCTGAGTCAGAGCAATTTGACTCAGCAGTGTCATGCAGATTTGTTGAACTAGACGTAGCAGATAAAGTAGGATTTACTACCTGATTGTTCGTGACTACTAGAGCTGATTCTGCCACTTGTTCTTCGTCAACATTTTCATCATCATTTATTCTAGCCATGAACACCATTAGAACATTTTCCTCATCTTCCTTTGAGGAATAACCACCATCATCGTAGTCTGCTATGTCTGGAATCTCTGTTATGGTCAGCAGAGCTTTGGTAACTGCCTTTGATGTGCGCCTTTCAAAGATCTTTTTCAATCTCTCCCTTTTTTCTTCGTCAACTAGCGGACAATCAAACTTTAAGTGATCAGGAGATTTACACTGAAAACATGTCCTTGGCGTCTTCTTTGGGGTACGGTTCTCTGCTGGCTGAGTTTGCTGAGATTCTTCTTTCTTCGCTTTAGCTTTCAGCAGTAACTTCTGCAACCTTTTCATCTATTTTTCCAGTTCACTGATGGAACACTCAGTTTCTTTAGGTTGAGAACCACTTGCTGAGGTGGTCTCCTTCCCTGGGCTTGATTGACCTGGGCAATCTGAGTGGAATGACTTCTAGGTCTTCCACGTTTGGACATCTCTCTTAATGAAGTATGCTGCGTCTTCAGCATGGTTCTCAGCAAATGTAACGACCCTTACAACTTCATTTTTGTTGATATGTTGGATGTCCCACTCATGGGCCTGAAGATGTGCAAATAATTCTTTCGTGCTCATGTTTGAAAGATATTTTTCTTTGAGGCTTGTCACCTTGACAAACCAATCATCATTAGGCATTTTTGAGAGCACCTTTGCGTTCGTGTCAGCAAGATCATACTTCCTTCCAGCCTCTTTTAACTCACAGACGATAGAGTTAAATCTAAACTTCCATTTGCTTTATTATCCCTCCAAGAAGCATCTGGAACGATTCGTATTTGTCCATGCATTGTTGAAGCTTGTTTCGCTTCATTGGATCTGTTTCTTGATATAAGGTACCCAAAAAGTCCCACATTTGTTTGGCATTATGATATTCCAAGGCTTCGATCATCAGAAGTTCAGGTAGAGCATTCAGAATCAAGTCCATAGCCACTAAGTCAAGTTGTGAGCCTATTCAATCTTCGTTTGTCCACTCAGCCTATGGTTTATCCACCATTTCTGATCCATTAGTCAGATCACCAAGTCGAGCATTCACCTTCTGGATTTTGATAGGTCCTACATTGATCACGTACGCTATTTCTGGGTGAATATTCTTTAGGGTGATCAACAACCTCTTTTTCAAGACGTTGTATATTTTTGGAGAGTACATGTTCAACTTTACGTTGTTTGCCATTTCTTCTAACATGAGTTAAACACAAAACACAAGAAAGTGCAATGAGAATTGATCTCGTCCTAAGCGACTCAGAAGTAGCTAGTCTGTAAAGACCCACCGCTTTGATACCACTTGTTGGTCCTTGACCAGAGTATCAATTTTGCAGCGTAATGTTAAAAGTCTTGCACTTACCTTGGTGAGGTCTCAACTCAGCAAGTCTTTATGAAACACGTGTTTAAGCTCGATAGATGATTAGATATATTGCAAGTTATACACCAACACTTGATGTGTTGTGTTTTAAATCGACAGATAATCAATAAGATAATAAGTAGTAAATAACACAAATGTTATAGTGGTTAGAACAAATGTTCTACATTCACTCTTCAGTCTGCTCACTGGAAATTCACTAATATTGATTGTACAAGGCAAGACTTGATCTCTAATTGCAAACAACTCCTTTGTCTGGTCACAACGCACCATGAAGACTCCTCGGCTATCAACCTTCTCGACAAATGTTTAGAGTGAGGACACACCTCCCTTCTCCTTATGTTGGTCCCGGATTATCAGGGTATAACTTGGCAGCGGAAACTGTGTTAGTTCGTTTCTTGCGTTCTGCTGGTTACTCAGCTGACTGGGACCTTGTCAGCTGGTAAGTCAACTGGCACTATGAGTACTCAACTGACTGGCAACTGGCTGGTCAGCTGGTAGCTCAACACTTAGAATATTTTAAGTCTGAGTTTGCACAGTTATATCAGTTTTCAGATATACACCAGCACTTGAGTGCTGGGTTTCAAATACAAATTTAAATACTGAAAGCAGATAAAGACAAAAGGATTTTTATAGTGGTTCGATCAACTGATCTACGTCCACTCTCCAGTCGACTCACTGGAAATTCACTATAAGAGCAATCAGGTACAAAGTTCCTACGATCTATCTCCAGCTGGTAGATGCCTCGTCTACCAGTCCACTGGATCAACCGCCCCCGGTCCTTGTCCTTCTTCAGCTCTCGTCAGATGGATGGAGTGCGAGCACGTCACTTCAACCTCCTCCTCTGACTGGTTGGGTGTTGAGTTCTCCCAAGAACGTAAATCCTTTTGCGGCAGAATGCCCGTAATAACTCAAGAGCTGGCTGGCTCTAGAGCTGCTATGTTCTTCCTCAGGAAGAGAAAGAACACCAAGTGAGGTCTAAACTTACAAGCAGGAAGCTTGAAGTCTCGTGTTTGAAAGATATCAACACACGGAAAAGCTTTGAAGAAAGCCTCGAAAGATGCTTGCTTGCTTGCAATGAATGTTCGTTCTTTCGGTAGTTGGAGAGTATTGAATGTTCAGGATGCAAGCGTGTAAGCCAGTATGCAAGCGTCTTAAATGTTGGTAGCTCCGACCTATTTATAGACGCAGGATCCCATTCAAATTTCTAGCCATTTGGACACATCCGGAATGGGTCTCTGTCCTCGGATGTACTTCAGACGGCGGCAGGTAGGAATTTCAGGAAAACGCCATACCTGTGTCTGCTTTTTCTGACACAGACCTCTTTGTGTCAGAACGACATTATTTCGTCAGTACGAGGAATCGCAACTGGTGTCTTGAACTGATAGACTTTAAGGTATCCTCCCTTAAAGTCATACTTTGTCAGTATATTCCTCAGACGAATCTTCTTTTTGTCTCTAAGATACTGGGAGAGTGAATCTTGAATTCTGCTGGTAACATCCGACTGGTAGATCATTCTGGTGATCTTGTGCTGGCAGTCTCTGCTGGTGACTTACGCTTGCACAATCTAAGTCTACCAATATGTCTGATGTTAACCCTTTCTTGGAATCTCCCGTGACTGGTGGCTTCACCGCTGGTGAATAGTGTCAGCCAGAACACGTATTCTGCTGGTAGGATTTGTCAGCCTCCTGCTGGTGAAATCCTTCCAACTGGTGAACAGTAACCAGTCAATAGCTCTACTCCATGCTGATGAACAGTGTCAGCATGTCTTTGTCAGTCGCTTGCTGGTGAAATCCTTCACCAGGTAAGAGATTCTCATGCTGATGAACAGTGTCAGCATGAGTCTCGATCAGCTACGACTTACAACTCAAAAGACCTAAACAGGACTTTACATTTGAGACTAGAGCTATTCTAGAGACAGAACTGACGCTGGTTGGACTTAGGATTTGATCCACCAAAACACTTAAACACCAAATCAAGGATCTAAGCTATCAACTGGGGAAGGGAAACTTAGATAATTTTCCCAACAATTTCCCCCTTTTTGGTGCGATCAAAGCCTAACCAGCGAGCACTCAGCTGATGAGGAAAGTTACAGAATATTTCAGGGTTTTACAAGTAAACCTATCAGATCTAAACCCAAGAAAATACTTCCTCACATCAGCTCTAACCTAAGGATCTTCCCCCTCAAACTGGGAGAGATATTGCTCGATTAAATTATGAAGTAAGAATCTGAGCCAGGTTAGAATTAAAAAATACCAAATGGAGTGCTGGTGCTGATTACACAAAATGTGTAAGTTCAGCTGGTAAGTAAAAATCAGTAGACATTGGTTGGACAATGAGAAATTGTCGTCAACCCGTCAGTAATCAATCCATTAATGATGTGAAATTACAAGTACAGGAAGAACAACTGACTAGTCTAGACTGGTACAAAATTACTTACACAAAAAAAATGAAGAGTACAAGACCTATGGCTGAGATGAGGATCCAGGTGATTGACTGCGATTTGCTAAATTCCTCAAGATCTCTGTAAGAGCCGCCATATCTTGTTCCCTCTTCAAATGCACCTCAGCAGCAATGCGACGCTCTTCTGCAGCAAGCCGAGCCCTTTCCTCCTCAGTGACTGCTCGCGCCCTTTCCCCCTCTTGGATCCGCACCAAAAAGGAGTTCACCCCAGAGGTGAAGGCCTCCATTTGTTGCGCCATCTCTGCTCGGAAGGAAGAAAAGCGCTGGTCCATCCTGGCATCAAAGAGAGCAACCAGTTGCGCAGGCGGATGGACCTCGGAGAGAGGCTCTGCTGACAGCGCCAGAGAAGTAGAGGGCACATCAGATGAGGCCTCAGCCATCTCAGTGTCAGCTCCAGTTGGCCCCTCTACGACTCGCTCTGCAGCGGCTGCTGGAGCATCTGCTGGTACTGCTGTTGCTGCTGCTGCTGACTCCAATACTGGTGCATCAGCTGCTGCTGACTCCTCGGCTGATACAGCAGCTGCTGGCTCTGCCACAGGCACCGCAGCTGGAGCTGGCTGGACTTCTTCAAAAACGGGTGGGGCTGTGAAATCCACCACTTGCCAGTCCATATGATCAGGGACGAGATCGCCCGAGATAATAGGAACAGGAGGGACGGCAAGGGTCAGCCACAAACCACGAGAAGGATCCTCCTCCACAATGTGGTCTACCAGCAAGGCGCAGGCAGCCATGTCGAACAGGATAGCATGATAGGGAGGGATCCTTGGGAGGGTGACCACCACTTTGAGGCGTCGGAGCGCGTACGTCAGCTGGTACCCCCGACTGCTGACTCGGAACTGGAGAAAAGGTAACTTGACCTTTTGCCGTGGCGGGAGGCCGGAGCTTCCAGTCAGCTGCCTATACTCTGCAATCTTCAGCAAGCGGCGCTGGATCCTCCTTGTAGACAGCTGCTGGGGGCACTCAGGATCAGTGCCCATGAAAGCATTAGCCCACTCCTCCTCCGCTCTCCAGTAGCCAAGACCCAGTCTGGCATAGAGAACCGCCCGCTTCTCCACAGTCAGCAGGCGCTGGCATCTGTCAAAAACTTTCCACCTCCGGAGCTCCATACATAGGTCCGGATCCACCCTCCAGAGCCTTCGGTAGCTGGATATCATCTCGTCATTGACGGCATTTTCTACCTCCACCGTGATGTTCTCAGCATACTCATAGAGAGTGGAGTTGAAATATTCCACTGGCTGAAGGGGCAGGCACCAGTCAGAGATTCTGGAGGCATATATCGACTGGTGGGGGAGTCCGCTGAAGGGTATGATGTTGAATGCAGATGGCTCTGGCACTCTTGAATTGTGAAATGCCATCTCCCCGCGCTGCTCCCACCGGTGCACCCCTGTCACTCGAGCCTGAAAGGTATCCTCATCAACCAGTTGATGCTCTTGGATGCAGAGCATATAAGGTCGCCTTTCAGTTCGTGCACCCCTAGCTGGTGAGGAATAGGATGCTGCTGGCCGCCCGGAAGTTGATGTCGAGGCATCTGTAGATCGGGGGCGACTGGCAGAACGTCGAGCCTTATCATCAATATCGGGAAACAGATCCCTGGGCTCCATCCTCTGCACCATGGAGTGAGATACCACCTCCTCAGCTGGCTCCTGCTCTGGCTCCTCAGCCCTTGGTTCCTCTTCATCCTCGGATTCAGAACTGACATCCGAGAAGCTCGCCAGTTGTACCGGGGTGGTCGCCCGCTCTTCTTGTCCTCCACTGGCACCCCCTTGCGCGGCCAGTGGGTCTTCCTTAGCTCCTCCACTGGCTTCCCCTTGCGCAGCCAGTGGGACGTCGTCACCTCCACCACCCCCTTGCACGGGTGGAGGGACATCAGCGGTTTCCTCCTCCGGCTGGTACTCATCCACAAGGGATAGTACATCCTTGTCAGCGCCCATCACCAGCAGGCGTTCAAAAGTTTCTTCAGATAAGATTTCGCCTGGTGCTGGTGCTGGTGGCCTTGCACTTGTGGATTCGAGCGCTTTTCCTTTGCCCTTGGCCGCCAGACTCATCTGCTCAGCTAGCTCTGCCTGGCGCCTGGCCTCATGCTCAGCCTGCACCTTTGCAAAGGCTTCATCGCGGGCTGCCAGCTCAGCCTCTAATCTTCGCTGGTCGGCCAAAGCCTTGAGCCGTGCCTGGGCCTGCTTTTTCCTCACAATGGAGGCTTGTTCCTCCTTCTTGGCTTGCTCCTCAGCCTTCTGCGCCTTGGTCATGACTCGCCTGCGCTTGCGAGTCATCTTCTCCAGCGTCTCCTCCTCAGTCAGGCCCAAAACGGACTTCTTGACTGGGATGGAGATCTTCCCAGACTCCGGATTGTATGCCACGGCGTGCGGGGGCTGCTGGTGCTGGGAAGTCTTGGGCTTCTTGTGGGTAGGCTTCTTGGTGACTGGTACAAGTTGTACGTCTCTTGGGTGAATACCAGTCGCCTCAGCCACCGCGCCTTCCATGGTCTCGAAGAGAGACTCCGTCTCCATCTTCCTCTTCAGCGCTGCCCTTGCCTCAGCTGTCAGCGGGAGAGCCACAGCTGGCACTTGCTCTCCCAGGTCTTCTGAGTCCTCCTCAGAAACAACCTCAGCTGGGTCGACTGCTGTCTTTCCCGTCAGCCTCCGCGGCTTATGGTAGTCAGGGCGGGGCAGCTTTGCCTGCTCCTTGGTGGGCGGAATGAAATCCGAACTCACCAGTTGCTCCCCCTGGTCCACTCCATCTCCAATCTCCATCTCCAAAATATGGCTGATCCGCAGCCCAAAGGATACGGAGTGAGCGAACATCCCATCAATTGGAATGTTGATGTTGCGATCAACATTCTCCAGCAGTCTCCCGAAAAAGAACTCAGCCCAGTTCCCTTCCACTCCATCCACCAGCGCGCACATCACGGAGAATTTGCGCAGGCTCAACTCAGCATATGAGCCAACTTCGCACTGCAGCATTCTGACGACGATGTCGCACACCATCTGCCACCAGTCGTCCATCTCCGACTTCCGCATTCCAGTGCGAAAACTCGTCACCCCTTCCCTCTTCCACTGAGCCCACCGCCTCCTGAACTCCTCTACATCGTTGTGGAAGTAGGTGGCTATCTCCATTCCCTCGTTCCTCAATCCGAACAAGTTGGCGAGGTATTCGGCGCTGACAGTGATCAGATGGCCGAAGACGGAAGTGGTGAAGGACTTCCTCCCATCAGCAATCACGGCCCGTGCATAGAACTCCGCCACCATATGCGGATGGAAGGTCTCGGGCCTTGCCGTCAGATATTGTCGAAGGCCTTCCCGGTCGATCATCTCCGCTCCAAAATTCTTGCGCGTCAGCTTCTCGTTCAGAATTTTTTCTTTCTGAACTTGCGCCGCCCTGATTTGCGCGTTCGAGAGTTGACCCCTGGTCGCTGGTTTGTTCAACTGAACCAGTCGAGCGAACGGAAGGGTGTAATCTATATCTTCGATCTGTGTGATGCCAGTGTAAGTCGGCATGTGGGCTTCTGCAACAGGTAGGTCTGGTGAACCAGACGAAGATATAGATTGACGTTCAGCAAGCGGGGATCGACGGTCATCAGCAGGCCCGGTTCCCTGTGCGACGTGCGCGGTCGTGCTGACGTGGGCTACGCCGTGTAGCTGACGTGGTGCTCAGCGATTGGTGGCAACCAAACGTCGGACTGCGCAGCCACTGTGCGCATTAAATGTGGCATTAAATGCCGCATTAAATTCTGAGGGCTGTACACGCTACTTGGATTTGAACAATCCCGCCTTTTCTGAGACAGCTGGTATGACTGGTCATCAGTAGCATATACCAGTTGCATACTTCCCCCTAACTGGTTGGCCTCGTCATCAGTTAGCAACTGATATCACTTGCTGATAGTACTTGCTGCTGGCAAACTTCCATCAGTTATCAGCTGGCAACTGGAAAGATGGAAAATTGAGCGCTTGGACTCAATTTTATTCCGCATAATCTTCTCTTCTCTTGGAATTGGGAGCTGGGACCCAATTTCGCTTCAACTGATGGCCTATGCTGGCAAGATTCCGCCAGTAGACACCACTAGTTAGATACAGATCCCACTTAAATAAAAACAACTAAGAGCTTGGACTTAGTCGTAATCAGCGTCCTCCAGAAGATCAAGAACAGAATGAGAGCTGGGACTCATTCTTCCTCATCATTGGGGCTCACATCAATCTCCATAAGACCGAGTTTGATGCACAACTCCTAGAATCTTGCTTCTGGCAGTGGCTTGGTGAAGATGTCAGCCAGTTGATCTTCAGTTCTGATATAGTCCACGCTGACATCCTTCTTCTCGACATGATCATGAATGAAGTGATGTCGAATATCTATGTGCTTGGTTCTGGAGTGATGAACCGGATTCTTCGTGATGCACATAGCACTGTTGTTGTCGCAATAGATTGGAACACAGCCAGTGTCCACTTCATAATCCTCCAGTTGTTGCTTGATCCAAATTATTTGAGCACAGCAACTGGCAGCGGCAACATATTCAGCCTCAGTGGTAGATGTAGCAACTGAGTGCTGCTTCTTGCTAAACCAACTGATTAGCTTGTGTCCTAGAAACTGACACGTACCACTGGTACTCTTTCGGTCAATACGGCATCCAGCAAAATCTGAATCTGAATATCCAATGAGTGTGAGCTCATCATTCCTGGGATACCATATTCCAAGAGATTCAGTCCCCTTCAGATATTTCACTATCCTCTTTGCAGCTTCCATGTGTGACTTCTTCGGATTTGCTTGAAATCTGGCACACACTCCGACTGAATAAGAAATGTCGGGTCTGCTGGCTGTGAGATAGAGAAGTGATCCAATGATTCCTCGGTAAATGGTAGGATCAACTGATTCACCTTGCTCATCAAG
>JAPKLW010006088.1:0-11714 GCA_026898455.1 Plectranthus barbatus | reverse complement strand
CCCTGACATCGCCGGACCCGAGGGGTGGGATGTTACAAAAAAGTGCAGCTCAAGTGGTGACATCTTACCCTTAAGGTTTGGTGTTAAAGGGTAGGGGATGGGTTCGATCCCTCCTACCAACAACCTTCCAGGCTTGGTAGACGCCAGCTGGAGATGTGGTTGGAGTGCATCGGACGGCAGGCCCTGACATCGCTGGACCCGAGGGGTGGGATGTTACATACAAAGACCAAAATGGTTGTTAAGAGATCATCCTTCAGAAGCAATACTAGGAGATATTGCAGATCCGATTCGTACAAGACATGGAGCAATGCTAGCTTGCTATATATCTAAGGAGGAACCCACTAAAGTTGTTGACGCACTCAAATCAGCCGATTGGATCAACGAAATGCAAGAAGAATTGTCCGAATTCATGCGAATTCATGTATGGGACCTTGTCGATCGACCAACGCATCAATAGGTGATAGGCACCAAATGAATATTCAAGAACAGACACGATGAAAATGGACTTGTCGTTCACAACAAAGCAAGGCTTGTAGCTAAAGGTTACGCTCAATGTGAAGGAATTGATTTCGACGAAACATTTGCTTCAGTTGCTTGACTGGAAACAATCAGGTTATTCCTTGCATATGCTGATCACTATGGCTTCACTGTTTTTCAAATGGACATCAAGAGTGAGGTCTTAAATGGTGAACTAAAGGAGGAAGTCTACGTGGAGCAACCTTGAGGCTTTGAGCGAGGAAACAAGGTGTACAAGTTGAGAAAAACTCTATATGGTCTAAAGCAAGCCCCAAGAGCTTGGTACGAAACGCTGTCACAATTTCTGCTCAAGAACGGGTTCAGAAAAGGGAAGATAGATCGAACGCTCTTCTTGATCAAGGATGCTGAAGACATACTGCTCGTCCAGATCTACGTGGATGATATTATTTTTGGATCTAAAAATCTAACCCTATGTTAAAAGTTTGCTCAGCTTATGCAGACAAATTTTCAGATGAGCATGATGGGGAAGATGTCATACTTCCTAGGTCTTCAAGTTCAACAATCCAGTGATGGGATCTTTATACACTAGAACAAGTACACTAAAGATCTCATTAGCAAATTCGGCCCTAAAAAGATGAAGACATTGCGGATTCTCATGAGCACAACATGTCGAATTTCAATGGACGAAGTGATGGGTTTTGTATACTGAAAGCATTTATTATAATGAGTATACGACGGTTTATTTCTCCTATCTATCAAACAATCTTACATGTATGTAACAATGGTATCCTCTTGTCTCGCCGATAGGGACGATCATACGTCGTGTTGTAGATCGCAAAAGATAGTATGATCACTTGACCTAGTGAGACATAAACCTGATCACAGCCGAGACAACGTATGAGGATACATCTATCCGGATGGCTGCGGCATTATCGGAATAAGTAGTCTGTCTTGGTTACTTGGCATGCTGGTACGCAGGGGTGGCGTATTGATGGACCGCAGTGAGATGTATTCGTCTGTCTGACATCAGCGAATACAAGATCTCGTTATTGATTGAGTCCAAACCCTAATGAAGGTTCAGGGGTTTGCACGGGTTGACTGTTGCTTTGACTTGCCATGGTGGAGAGCCTGAGTAACGTGCTCGTATATCCGCATCTTGGGTAACAGCAGTTCGTGTAGTACCGCCTGAGACTAGGTTTAGGTAACCATATCCGAGTAATAGGATGGGGACATTCCCTGAGGAACTTAATGACATTCATCGTGCCAAAGTCCTGCAGGCTGATTAAGTTCAGGCACGAGTGATAAGGATTGAGTGGTACTACTCAGGAATAATAAGATATTAATTAATTGTAGTTAGAGCTTGTCAGAAGCTCCGATTAATTAATGAATGTCCGGTAACCTTAAATATGGGGATGCAGCCCGTTCTCATAACGTGGTAATAAAGAGGTAGGTCAGTATTAGTTCTGTGGTGAAAAAGAATTAATATTAATTAATTAATTGTGTCCTGGGTTGTGGACATGGGAATTAATTAATTATAGGCCCACTTTATTATTTGCATTAGGTCCCAGGACTGGCCCAATTAAATATGCTGAAAAAAAAGGCCCAGTAGCCCATTACGGATAAAACCCTGGGTCTATAAATAGACCACTCTCTCTTGGAAACCCTAGCCAGTTTTGTGATTATTAAAATCAGTCAAAACCCTAGAGCAGAGAGAGAGGGGCGCTTGTAGAGGGGAGAAGAAGAGTTTTTCTGCTCCGGCCTACAACACAGATCTGTGGAATCCTCACCAGTAGCAGATCTGAACAGCATTGGGACACAACCCTGAAGATCTGATCTGGAGAACAAGATTTTCTTTTTCTTCCTTTCTTTGTTTTCGATTTTATCAAGAAATTAGGCTTCTAATTTCTGTTTACGCAGATTAAATCGAATCGCATGGTTGAATTGGAAATTGGATATTCAAACGCGAAAGATCGGATCAGACTCTACGGATTTACGGTAATCTCTCAATCCCCAATTCTAAGAATTAAATTCATAGGAGCTGCTAGGTTTTATTGTGAATTTTCATTGTGTACAATATCCATAAATCGATCCGGTTCAGTTGGATTTTGTGATTCGGTTTACATGAAATCCCAACAATTGGTATCAGAGCCAGGTTCTGATTTATGGCTTTCTTGTGCACAATAAATTCAAATATGCATGTATGAATTTATTTTGCTTTGTGGATAGTTTTTGTTCCTCATGGCAACGCGTATGATTCAGCCCGCGGTGGTTTATCTGTGAAGGGCTGAATTAATTTTGTAAAATCATGAGAAAATCCGTGATTAGTGTAGATTTGAAAATTGTAATAGAATAGATTATTCTGTAAATTTTGTATTTTTCAAATCTGTAATTGGACGGGTCGAGGATGAAAAACGAAGATGGAGCCGATGGTGGCGAGCAACGGCACGCGCGGGAGGCGCGGCGGCGCAGGGCGGCACGGTGGCGGTGGCAGGCGTCGGCGGCTGCTGTCCCTGCGGTGGTGGCTCGTGTTTTGGTGGTTTGTACAATCCTGTGTAAACCCTAGGGTTTGCATTAGGGTTAGGGCAAATCATCAGATCACAAAGGTCTAAATCCCAAAAGATTTAGTGGTTGAAGATTTGGAGGCCCTAGAAGATTTGAGAAGATTTGGATTTATCCAAATAGATTCAAAATTCAAATTGTAATAGATAGGATTTATTTTCCCTATTTTGTGGGGCCACGAGGAATTTTTGTTTGCCTTAATTGTCCTCGTATGATATGTGATTTATTATGTGCTCAATTAAGCATGTGTAGATAATAGGAAAAGTATGATTTATCGCTTTTATTATTTACAGCTTTCCAAGCATGCTTATGTGATTAATTTCTCTTGTTGGATTATATTTTGGGAATTTTCGGGCTTGTTTAATTACATGCAAAATTTTGGAAAATATAATTATAAAGAAATTATATGTGCGCATATAAGAAACCTTTTAAAAGAAAAATACTAAGCTGATTTTTTAATTAAAATCAATAGACCTCCACAAAGCGGTCCTAGGCTGTAAGTGTATCTCTTGTTCTAGTAAACGTCTACGAGTCTAGCTTGCTAGTTCCTAGAGGTGCATGGGTACGGTTGTTGGGATTTCTAGACAAACAATTTAAATCATGTGAATAGTGGGAGGGCTTTGCGTAAATGTCTACGAGTGTAGCTTGAGTAGATCTCTTTTACAAGTATTCTAGGATTGATTTAAATTATAGATAACAAAAGCTTTAAGGGCTGTGCGGTATGGTTATGTGCCATGCTAAACTGTCTCTTTTGGCCGGAGTTAAATTTTTGGTTAATGGCTTAGAAGCATCTTAGAATATAATGCAAGAATTGCATCCCTGTTCTTGAGAGATGGCTTGGTCTAAGGTTTTCACTAATTATTAATTTCTAGTGTCAAAAGCTTCCTGACATGGTAGTGAAATTAAATGGATTAGGGCTTAAAACCCGCAGTTCTTGTTGAGGGTGACATCGTAAACATATACGAGTGTAGCTTGCGGTGGGAACTCTTGGGCAATTAGTGGAAAACATTTTTATTTGATTTATTAAAAGGTTTTCAATGCATTTGTTTTCGAAGTTCTACATGTATGTTCTTATTTAAGATTTTTATTGTTTCAGATATGTCTATGTATACTGTCGATCATTTACTTGCTCTCAATCCTCTAACTGGTCCAAACTTCCATGAATGGAGATACTGCATTGAGTATATTCTCCTGACTAAGCAACACATGCTTGAGCTCTGCTTGGGTAGCCGCCGCCTCGTTCTCCGCCTTCGCTGCCCTTTCCTCTGACATCGTGACCTTGTCCTCCGCCAAGATCAGCCTCTCGTTGAGACCATCCACGTACTTCTTGGAGGACTCCGATTCCCAACAGAGCCGGTAGATCTCCTCGAAGCACTGCTCAAGAAACACGATGAGCTCCCGGTGGATAGAATCGAAATCCATTTGAGCCTGCAAAAACACACGAAGAGTCAACCACATACAAAACCACCGATGCAAGGTGCGAGACATGAATATGTACCTGAAGCTCGTGGAGCTCGTACTGCGCCAAACGCGCAAGGACCAGCCCGGACTGGTTGACGGAGGTAGGGTCTTGGTGTAGCTTGCACGCATGGGTAAGGAATGGATCGACCACCGAGTTCAGAGGAGCAGAAATAGTCGTCGAGGCCTTGCCTGGATCATCTTGACGTGTCTCGTGCTCTCGAGAGCGTCGACAACGACGGTGCTCCGTTAGATCGGACCGCTTCTCCTTCTCCCTCTCCTTTTCGCGGTCGTCGCCCCGACGAGAGATCTCCGAATGGGGAGGCAGTCGGGGTGTCTCTACCCTTGTCGGGGTAGGATCATTGGGCAGTAGCTTCGAAGGAGGAGGTGGTGGAGGAAGATCCTAGTTGACGTGAGGACGCTTTGAGGGGTTTTACGCGCGTCGATGAGGCTCTTCCTCATCCCACTCCCTTTTCTTCTCGCGCAGGGCCTGCGCAACCCGCTCTACAGACACCGACGGATGTCGGGACCTAGTCATCAGTTCGGCAATAAAGGTAGGGCGAAGCTCAGCATCGTAAATAGAGTTGGTTGTGACCGATCTCCCATTTTGGACCACGAACCACCTTCGATCGGTCTCCGAGACATCGTAGGTCCTGTCCACTCGGGCCTGCTCAGTGTCTGTCAGGAGCGTCCGGGGAGTCACTGAGATAAAAGAACAAAAAAATCAGTACCACATGGAAAGAAACCATACCAATTTCCAAGGAGAAGCAACCCACTGATTGGATTTCCCCCGTGATGAAGAAACTCGGGGGCAGTCACATCAAGCTGTAGATAAAAGAACGTGGTCCACCAGTCCAGGGAGTTCGACGGGGGCTTTGATAAGCTCGTATTTTGCCTCACTTATCACATTGTTTTCTTATTGATTTCTTGTATTTACTTAAGTTTTAGTCAATAATCGAGCATGATTCAAGTTTATAGGGGTATTATGCTTGCCATGGTGTGTTTTTGCAGGTTTTAGGCCAAATCCAATGGAAACCCGTACCGAAAGCAGCAGATGTTCAAAGAAACAGTCACTACTTCTTCCACAGTTGGAATCCGAGCTAATGGAGCACTGATTTGTAAATATCTTTGAGTTAGCTTTCCAATGCAACTGGAATCAGGTCAATCGGAGTTCGGGAGTGAAAGTTATGGCCAAAATCGTGAGACTGTGCAGAAGGATAGCAAGAGGGAAAACGTCTCTGTTTCGACCGACGCGAAGGCCACGTCGACCGACGCAAGGGGATCCGCATCGACCAAGATGAGCCCTACGTCGACCGAGATGGACCCAGAAAAGGAATTTTTGAGATTTTTATGGTTAAATCATATTTTTAGCCCTAGATCCCAATTTATACACCTCTACCTCTATAAATACTTGTTTTGCTCGAGATTTCAAGGCAGAACCCTGAAGTCTTCCTTTAGTTTTAATTCCTCCCCTTTAGTTTATGTTTTTCATTTAGTTTTCTCTTGGATTATTGGAGAATTCCTCTTTACTTTTGTTGATGAATCTTTACTTTTTAATGCAATCTTTATTTTTCCTTGCAATGTCTATTTTTAATATGTTAGGCTAGAACCCTAACAGGTTCTAGGGTTTCTCCATATGTGATGCATGTTTAGATTCAATTGTTCAAACCCTTTAATTGGTTTAAATCCTATGTTTTATTTTAAATCTATTCTCATCGAAGGATCGAGAGATGAAGATTGAGGTAAGTTTCAGTTATTAATCGAAGGACCGAAAGGTGAAGGTTAGTAATAGGAAGTTAGGGTTTAATTCTTTTGATTTTCTGTCCGACCAAGAAGAATTCAATCGTAGAAAAATCTAATCTTTATTGAAATTGATTAATTGGTGTGTTTGAGACCGAGAGGACATAACCACTAGTTAATGATTTAGGATTTAATTGCCTGACCAAGGAATTAATTCTACATTAATAGATTTTCCACCAAAAATATATTTTCTGGGTTTGAATATTTGTTTCTTACATGTTGATCAGATTGGTAGATTTCCCAAGAATCTGTGCTTTTTAATATTTGTTTTTCTCTCTTTAATTATTTATTTTGAAAAAACCCAAAACCCTTAATTTGCTTTTCCCAAACAAAGGTTTTGAAAACTATATTCAGTACATGATTTTCCCTCGTTGCACTATCCCTGTGGGTTCAACAACCTTCGGGTTCTTATAAATTTATTTGCCCTTTGCTATAATCTGTGTGCAGATTTTGCATCGATCAGGCTTCTTGATCAACGTTGATTTACCACCAGACCACCTCGTGAAATAGTAGTAGTGCTTGGCGGGACTGATTGATGCGATACATATGGTGCCACTCGCGGAGCGTGGGGAGGCCCAGGCCGAGGTCGAGCCATACCAGAAGCACCCCGACCAGATGGCACCACCCGTTTGACGAGAGCTGAAACGGGGAAAGGTTGTACGAACCCAACACCTCGTTGAAGAACGGGTGCATGGGCAGGCCCACACCTTTTTCCATCGCAGCCATGTAGAACGCTGCAAAGCCCGGAGGGGGGTCGAAGCACTTGTTGGAAGGTCGAGAAAGAGAATACCGCACCCCCTGACAAGGAACTGAGACGGCCAGCGCCTTCATGGTGTCCCTATACACCGTCGAAGTGGCCCCCAAGACCCTGTGGCTCCTCCAGTCAGATGGAAGGACGTATTCCCCAACCACCTCGGGCTCCGCGGGGGCTGCCTCCGTCGCACCCCGGCCCGATCCACTGGCCTCCGCGCCGCCAGTAGAGCGCTCCAGACCCTGAAAGGCCTCTGATAGCACTCTGTTGTCCTGAGAATCAGAGTCCGAGCTCTCGATGACAACACCAACAGCCTGACTCGAGCCTGGCTTCTCAGGGCCTTGAAGGAGTAGGCTCCAATCAGGGCCGGTGCAATCCGCCGCATTGAAAGTACGAGGAGGCGACGGGGTAAAGGGCTGAGTCAGACCGAACTCAGCCGAGCCGGAATCCTCTCGGTTTTGGGAATCGGAACCTAAAGAACTCATCATAAAAAGAAACAAAGACAAATCTTGAAAAAATATTAACCTAAAAGAAAAGAAGAATTGGGGAGAAAGAGCTCCGGTCAGCCCTACTCTTCAGAAAACCAACACCGTAAAACCCCAACTACCCTAATCATCCACCATAGGCACTCAAATGACGTAAAAACTTAATGAAGCACAGGGAGAAGTGATCGATTACCTTCGAATCGGAGATTAGAGGAAGCCCAGTAGTTTAAAGGCGGTCGCGGAAGGGCTGATCGGAGTAGAGAGTTGCTCGCCGGAAATCACACGTAGGAGAAAAAGAACAAGGAAGGGAATTATATTGGGAAAAGTGAAAGGTTCGCGCCCCTAAACGACAATTATACCACAGCGCCCCTTCAACTGCTCAAAATTGCCCCCAGTTTTCTCAGATATTACGTAACTACCACCGAGTTTTGCCGCCCATAATTCGAAAGCACCTCGCTCAAAGCAGGTCGCACACAGTAGTTTGACAAAAACATAACCACTAATGTGCGACCCAAAAAGCCAAGTCCACATCGGAACTGTACGATCCACCTCAAATTAGCTCGGCAAGCCCGACCTCAATAAACTTTGTTAAGACCTAATAAGACCCCATCTCGTAAAACCAATGAGTTCGCTGGGGCTCACCAGATGGCCATACTTAAAAATAGGACAGAACCCGAACTATCCCATCAAAACGCCGCGGTTTCGGGCCCGCGGTAACAGCATCCGCAACAGCCTCCCGGGGTTGCGCGGATGAGGACCCCCATAGAGGAACTGGTCCTCAAAGCTAGGAGGTGTTCATAAGCACCCCGATAGCACCGAACTACCCATGAGGAAGTTCGAAGGGCCACAGTCTGGAAAAACCATATCATAGAATACGCCCCACCGGGGTTCGATTATCATTCTTTTCTTTTGTTGACTTGATAGGCCTCGCCAGGCGCAGCCAGCTAAGCCAAAGGGGCTATTGTTGGGGTCCGAACCAACTACGGCCCAGCCAGGGGCCTAACGCACAGCTGAGTGGGCCCTATTAGGGAAATAGTAACTGTACCGGCCTAGTAAGATCGCGACGACCCAATCTATATGGATCGAAGCTCGCCGTGAAAGCAATCCGATAGGCAAAAAGCAGTCCGATGGGCCTGTAGCAGTTCAACCAAAATGAGGGACAGTTCGATCATCGAAGAGGAAGCTCGACGTACGAATATCGACCTACCTTGATGACTCCAAACGGTCAAGAAGGGTGAGGAGTGCACAACGGCTAGCTCGCGGGACTTTCAGAGAGCTCAACTACCACGTGGATGAATCACCCCGATTTTCCCGGAGACGCCTCCTAACCACTGAGAGAAGACTGTGGAAACCCTAGATGATAGCCCTCCTCTATAAATACCACATGTATGCGCAAGTTCGCGGCATAAAAAAAACTAGAGAATTTATCCTTGCTCGCACTAGCAATTATTCGAGGAAGTTTGAGAGCTAGATCCTATCGCTATTCTACCACTTTGAATCATTTACATTTCACATACACCGATTGATATAGTGTCTTCATTTTATTATGTTGTTTCTCGCTTATTCACGTTAATAGTTCTCAAGGCTCCGAATTCATTACGATTTCACCCTCAATAATAATCAAGCAACGAACAAAACACAGTCAAGCAATATTGTAAACATAATCAAGCAGCGTTCTTATTTTCTCACGGGAGACTTTTTCTCAGCAGATCCACTCCATATATATGTATATAGGAAGTGGATCCTATGCTAAAAAGTTGTTTGTGCTAAAATGCTAATGATGCTTGATTAGTTAGTGTATTATGCTTGTTTAGTTATTATTTTATGCTTCATTGAATTGCATAACTACCCACATCAAAATAAATAACTAACAATCTAAAAAATTCAATCTTGGTCATTCGTCCATCAAAATCAAGGGTCTAGGATTTATTCCTATTTAGCATTTTTTTACTTTTTAGTATTCGATCTCTTCCCTATACATTATATATATATATATAGGTGTAATCATATCACAAGTCTCCCTTAGAAGGGAGAAGAGAATGCATCTGGGCCTTTAATTTTAAAATATGAATGGTCAAGATTTAATGTTGGATTTTAGGGGGCGTTTGGTTTAAGTGTAGGAATCACTATGGGTATGGGTATAGGTATGGGTTTGAAAGTAGAGGGAATGGATACGGGTTTAACCATTTCAATAAAGATGTTTGGTTTATAAGATGGTTTGGGAATCATTTTAAATTTTGATATTTTATTTCTTAATATATTTAGAAAAAATAATTAAATATTAAAAAATAATAAAAATTAATTTTGTAATAAAAAACCAATAAATAAAATAAAGTAATAAATAATATTACATTGAAATATTTTTCTTTATATTTTTTTTATACAATATAAAATTAATACAAGAATAAAAATAGTATAAAATATTATCAAAACATTTAATTATAGAAAATAGTTTATTATAATAATATTAAAATATATAGTAATATTAAATTAATAAAATATAATTATAAAAATATTATTAATAATAATTTATTTAATTTTAAACTAATATTTTTAAAATATTTAATAGAATTTTACAAATATTATTATATTAATAAAACTATATTATTAAAATAATATTTTATTTCATAATTTATATTTAATTAATAATATAATATTAATTATGTAATAAATGATTTTACTAATGTTATTATACAAATAATAAAAATAATAATATTAATAATGATAATAATATATAATTAAAATAATATTTTAATCATAATTAAGATTTTATTATATATATATATATATATATATATATTTAATTAGTAATTTAATATTATAATATTAATTAAGTAATAAATATTATTATTATGAAATATTTATCTTCTTATTTATCTTATACAATAATAATATTTTTATTAATATTATAATATTAATTATTATATTATTTGTAATGTTAAAATATATAGGTTATAAAAATAAAAAAATTGGAAATAAATATAATAAATCAATTATTATTTCAATTAACTATTCATTAATTTTATATTTAAAAAATGTAATTAAAATATTTTATAAGTAATCAGAAATAAAAAATAAATAGAAATAATATAATAATATTTTTATAAATATTAAAAACTAACATAAAACTTGATTTAAAAAATTAAATAAAAATAATTATAATAATATTATAAATATTAATATTAAAATAATATCACTAGTATAATATATTAATAATATATAATTACGATTATAATTAATATAATACTTCATTACTTATTTAATAATTATATAAATTTTAATTAATATTATAATTATAAAAGAAATTAGAGGATTTAAAAAATAATAAAGTTGATTAAATTTGGGAATGGAGATGATACCCACCATTTATGTTGGGAATCACCATTCCCAATTATTTGGGAATCAAACCCATTCCTCCATACCCATACCCGTAAACCAAACAATGAATTTCGGAATCAAATCCATTCCTCTATACCCATACTCATGAACCAAACACCCTCTTATTTTATAATTTAATTTAATAATTAATTAATTCCATAAGGGGTTGAATAGTAATTAATACATTCCTTTTTTATTCTTTCCATAACTACCTCCTAAAATCTCTCATACGATTTAAAATCACTCCCTAATTGAGAATCAAAATTATCCTCAAAATCTGTTTCAATTTTTGTTCACATAGAGCTTCATTCAGAGACATTCAGAGATCTCAATCATTCATTGACATTCAGAGTTTCATTCGTCCCAGCAGCATGCGCAGAGCGCAGATCGTCGTAGCACAGCAGCCGAACGGCCGCGGCGGTTGGAGCACGGCATCTGGTTGCGGATCCCTGGGGTGTCCCATGGTGGCGGCGTCTGGTCGCGGGAGAAAGGCGGCTAGGATTTGTAGGCTGGAGAAGATGGAGATGTGGGCTAAGGTTGATTTTGCCTGCACTACGAATCACGTCGGTTGATTTCTCCTAAATTTGTTGGACGACGTTGTGGTTTACGTTGATGCGTTCAACGGAGAATCGTTGCACCTTACATCTGCAAAGTACCCGGACTTCCTTTCATCGTCATCTTTTTTATCCATGTTTTTTTCTTGATTATTTGCTCACAATTTAGAAAATTGAAGTTTAATGGGTTGAGTTGAAATAATCATTGATGTTTTGTAGAATATAGTTGTTTATTTTTGTTATGTAAGTTGC
>JAPKLW010006087.1:0-18445 GCA_026898455.1 Plectranthus barbatus | reverse complement strand
GGGGGCGTTACAGAGGTGGTATCAGAGCGTTGTTTTAAACTTTTGAAAGGGATTTCAAAATTTTTTTGAAAACTTCGAGTCTTAAATGTTTTAGAAAATCCGTGGAAGTGATTGTTCGTGCTTACACCCTACTCCATCCTGCGCTACCTGATGTATGTTTTTAAGTTATTTAATTTAAAAGTTTCCCAGCTTGCAATTACAGAAAGATTTGAGTATTTAGAAAACATTTCAATGTTTGAAGGTTATTTGAAAGGTTGAAAAGAAAGTGAAACTTTAGGAGGAATAAGGAGTTGAATTGCTATGATTTTGAACTGAGTTGAAGTTGAATTAATTGTGTTGAGCAAGAATGCTAACACCAAATTTTTGCGTGATTTGAATTGATATGGAATGATTGAATTGAAAAGTTTGGTGTTTAAAAATTATGTGTGGAGTTTATTTGGCACCGCAGGGTGACCTTTTTCTTGGAGGTTGAACTAAAATTTGAACTGATTATGAGATGTTGAATAATTGCAAGCTTAAAACCTCGATAAGATGGCTATAGATGTGCTAGAATATAATGAGCCAGGACTGATAAACTAATTGTGGTCTTGAAAAGGGAATAATTTGATTGATAGTGATGAGTTGAGAATTTTGAGAATGGAATAAGTATGTTTGGAGAAATAGCTGAATCTAGAACTTTAACATTTCTGAGAAATTGAAAATTTCAGTGGACTGGAAAATCCAGAAACTTGTAAGTGTGCAGAATGCACAAGGAGCCTGGCATGATTAGTCGAGACTCGGGTGAGTGAGTTTTAGCGCGAGGATTCGTTTAGACCCTCGGCACGGTGTATTACCTTGGACTGATTGTTTACTATTTTGCCGTGACAGATGAACCCTAGGAGTGCTGCTCTTCGTTTTAGGAACGCCACACCTTTTGAGGAGGAGAACTTGTCTGGCACCTTAATGGATTACTGGAGCTTATGGAGACAGGCTAGAGGACAGGGCATTAATGATGCAGAGGCGATGGAGAGGACCACGGAGTTGATGCCGTCTAGGTGGGTCACTCGAACCTTGGAACTGGCTAGAACCCACCGTAATCAACAGACGGGTACCCGAGGGAGTTACCCGAAGTTCATGGCAGCACTGATTCAGGAGGTAGTTCTGGTGGAGGGTGCGTCACCAGCATCCTCGTGGAGCACGCAGGCGTCGGCGACAGGAGAGGTGCCGCAGACAGGACCCAGACGTGCCTCTTCTTCCATAGCACAGATGCTGATACCGTCAGAGCATCGATCAGGAGGATCAGTCGGACCTCAATTTGATCTGGTAGGATCCTCAGGCTTTGTAGACTACCAGGCAACTTTGCAGCAGTCATCTCCGCAGTGGACACCGTCTTTGCCACCAGCACCATCCACGGCGCTAGATGCGTTTGCATCCACGTCGCACCCGAGAGTACGCCCTATACCGAGTACACCCGTGGCAGCTTATGCGCAGACCCAGCAGGGATCACAGCATGGATCACAGCATGGATCGCAGCACGGATCACAGCAGGGGTCACAGCATGGGTCATATCAGGGGGCACCATATGATCCCTATGCGTGGTGCGATTTCGCTACTGCCTCAGTTCAGTACCCACCACCGCAGCAGGATCCGACTTTGCTTTATGGATGTCAGGATATACCTGCACCATCAGTTCAGCAGCCGCAGCAGGGTCTGGGAGGACCTAGTGGAGTCCAGCCGGATCATGACATGGCCGACGGCGATATGTGGCCGAGGCAGACTACTAGCGGGTACGAGGACATGTTCGGGGGTTATGGGACCGCTTATAGCCAGGGGACGCAGCAGGCACCTATTTGTCTGTCCAGCAATACGGAGAGTAGTCGTGCGAGGAGGAGGAGGATTGCTCAGGCCCGGGGTAAGATGCCGATGGAGGGAGAGAATGATGAGAAGGAGGAGGACCCTTCTGAGGGATCCGACTGAGAGTTGCAAGGGGTTGGCGGGCTGATTGTTCCAGATTTGGACATTTGATTCCCATTATTGTACTTTATGTATCATCATGTTGTAGTTGGAGATTGAGATTTGATTATTGCTGAACTTTACTTTTGTTGGGACTTATTTCAGTTATATCGAATTGTGATGAGTGGGATTTATTGAGATATTTGATGATTTCTTTATGGAAGTGTTTGGATTTGAAATGTGATATTGATTATTTACGAGCTTTGAGTGAGTGATGAATGAATCGTGCGATTCAGAATATTATGAGTATGTTTATGATCAGAATGTTGTGAGATTGATTAATGAGTGTTGTTTTGCAGTAGAAATAATGGAATTTATCGACCAAGGTAGAGGAAGAGGTAGAGGCCGAGGTAGAGGCCGAGGCAGGGGGAGAGGTAGAGGCCAGAGAGGCCGAGGTCGTGGAAGAGCTATCCCGCAACCTGCATTCGAAGAACCACTTTGGGAGGAGGATCCCGTCTATCATGGCCATGATAATATTGAAATCCTATCTGATGGAGAAAGTGCTGCGGGACAGCAAGGACAAAATCAGCCACCTCGAGGAAACGTTCCCGAGATTCCATCAGTAATGTGGGTGGAAACATTTCGCAAGCAGCACCCACCCATCTTTAATGGAACGGAAGGACCTACTGCCGCAGAAGATTGGGTCCGTGAGCTTGAGAAGATCTTCAAGCATATGAGGTGCTCTGAAGAGGAAAAGATCAATTGCATGTCTTACCAACTGAAGGGTAAGGCAGACAGATGGTGGGAGACTTATGTGAAGTCTATTGCACCGGCAGAGAGGGATAATATCAGTTGGGAAAGGTTCAAGGAGGCCTTCTTTGAGAAGTACGTCCCTCAACATTTCAGAAGAGAGAGGGCGATTGAATTCTTTATGTTCGAGCAGGGTAGGTTGTCTGTGGAAGAGTATGATACGAGGTTTGGCGAGTTACTCTAGATGGCACCGCATCTGGTAGATACGCCACAGAAAATGGCGGATAAGTTCAGGGGAGGCCTGAGCAGGGACATCCGTACGCAGCTGGCTACAATGAAGGGTTTGAGCTATCAAGAGCTACTTAGCCACGCGTTGGACATTGAAGCATCCCAGAACATGAAGGAGATGCCTGAATGGGGAGCACAGGACGCACAGACTTCTGGGTCAGGCCAGAAGAGAAAGTTTGAGGAGCCGCCAAAGCAGTTTGTGCAAGGTCAAGGCAACCAGAAACGCCAAGACCAGGGCAGGCCGCAGAATTTTCAGGGGAGGCCTAACCAACAGAACTTCCAGAGGTTTAACCCTCATCAGGCTCAGAGGCGAGATCAGGCCGGACCACCAAACTGTCAGCGGTGCGGAAGGAGACACGTCGGAGGATGCCAGGGTAATCCAAGGAGATGCTATAACTGTGATGGTCTGGGGCACTTTGCAAATCAGTGTCCTACGCCTCCAGTTCAGGGAGGAAATCGCCAGAATTTTCAGCGACCTGGAAATCAGCAATTGAGGGCAATCAGGGGACAGCGCCAGCCTTGGAGAGGCAACGCTGGAAATCGAGGAGGAGGTCGGCAGGGAAATCAGGCCCCACCCAGGAATCAAGAAGGAAACCAGCAGGGTGGTATTGAGCAGCCGAGGAGAGCCCGAGCCTTTGCTTTGGACGGGAACCAGGAAGATGGAAACCTGGTAGGTATGGGTTGTATTAATGATATACCTGTCATGGTACTGTTTGATACTGGAGCATCGCATACTTTCATTGCATCCGCATGTGTTGAGGCATTAGGGCTGAAGGTAGAAAGGAACAGTCAGGATTTGAACGTAACTATACCATCAGGAGAAACAGCTATCTCTACTTTAGCGTGCCGAGACTTGAGAATCAAGATGAACGAGAATGAAATTCTGGTAACCGAACTGAACGTTTTGGATATTCATGACGTAGATGTGATCCTAGGAATGGATTGGATGTCAGAGAACAAGGCGACAATCATGTGTCGCGAAAGGAAAGTAATCATTCCTCAGCAAGGGAATGAAGAGGCGTTCATTCATGGATTTAAGAAGAGACAGAGGATACCTGTAATCTCTGCAATTCAGGCAACAAAGTTGTTGCGAAAGACTGGAAACCATGCTTTCTTGGTATATCTGGAAGGGGAAAAGAAGCCGGAGTTAACAGTTCAAGATGTACCAGTTGTGAGAGAGTTTGAGGATGTATTTCCAAAAGAATTACCGGGGTTGCCGCCAGACAGGCAGGTTGAGTTCACCATCGACCTAGAACCCGGTGCGGCTCCAATTTCAAAAGCGCCGTACCGAATGGCCCCGAAGGAACTGCAGGAGTTGAAGGTCCAGTTGCAAGAATTGCTGGATATGGGTTACATCCGGCCGAGTGTATCACCATGGGGTGCACCGGTTCTGTTTGTGAAGAAGAAGGATGGGTCGATGCGAATGTGCATTGACTACCGTGAGCTGAATAAATTAACGCTGAAGAATAGATACCCGCTGCCGAGAATCGATGATCTTTTCGATCAGCTCAAGGGAGCGAAGGTATTTTCTAAGATTGATCTTCGATCGGGGTATCATCAGCTGAAGATTCGGAAGGAAGATATTCTGAAAACCGCATTCAGAACGAGGTACGGCCACTATGAGTTTGTAGTTATGCCGTTTGGACTTACAAATGCTCCGGCTGTATTTATGGATTTGATGAATCGAGTATTCCATCCTTATTTGGATAACTTCGTGTTGGTATTTATGACGATATCCTTATATGCTCGAAGAGTGAGGCCGAGCACGAGCAACATCTGAGGACTGTTTTGCAAACTCTGAGAGATGAGAAGTTGTATGCCAAATTCAGCAAGTGCGAATTCTGGCTAAGAGAGGTGACATTCTTGGGTCACATTGTGTCGGCAGATGGAATCAAAGTAGATCCAGCCAAGATACAGATGGTAATAGAGTGGAAATCGCCGAAGACACCGAATGAGATTCGTAGTTTCTTGGGTCTAGCCGGTTATTACAGAAGATTTATTGAGGGCTTCTCTAAGATTGCGAAGCCAATGACCCAATTGCTTCAGAAGGGCGTGAAGTTTGTCTGGACAGAAGAATGTGAGAAGAGTTTTCAGAAGTTAAAGGAACTGCTAACGACAGCACCTGTACTAGCAGTACCAGAGTCGGATAAGAATTTCGAGGTATATACAGACGCATCCAAGAACGGATTAGGTTGCGTGCTGATGCAAGATGGCAAGGTAATAGCTTATGCATCCAGGCAGTTGAGGTCGCATGAACTGAATTACCCGACTCATGACTTGGAATTGGCAGCAGTGATTCATGCGCTAAAGATCTGGAGACATTATCTGTATGGGGTGAAGTGTGCCATATTTACGGATCACAAGAGCCTGAAGTATTTCTTTGAGCAGAAGAACTTGAACATGAGGCAAAGGAGATGGTTAGAGCTCGTAAATGATTATGACATAACGATTAATTATCACCCATGCAAGGCTAATTCAGTAGCAGACGCCTTGAGCAGGAAGGGAGAAGCTCAGCTAGGCTGTATGCTTACAAGAGAAGACAGTCTGATCAGAGAGTTCGAGAGACTCAGTTTAGAAGTGATTTCGCCTTCTGAAAGGAAGAGATGTGAATTGGCAGCCATTTCAGTAGTGCCAGATTTGAGGAAGAGAATTGTTGAGGCACAGAGAAGGGATGAAGAACTAGAAAAACTACGGCAGAAACTGAGAATCGAGCCAGTGGGAGAATATCGGGAAACGCCTGATAGTGCACTGCTATTTAGAGACAGAATCTTAGTGCCAAGCAGTGAAGAGCTGAGAAACGAAATTTTGAGCGAAGCACATGATACGCCGTATACTGCCCACCCAGGAAGTACTAAGATGTACCAAGATCTGAAAACTAAGTACTGGTGGTACGGAATGAAGAAGGATGTAGCTTTGTATGTGGAGAAATGTCTGATATGTCAGCAAGTCAGGGCGTTACATCAACGGCCGTATGGAAAATTACAGCCGTTAGACATTCCTGAATGGAAATGGGAACATATTACCATGGACTTTGTGACTAGGTTACCAAGGTCACAGAAAGGAAATACGGTGATATGGGTTATAGTGGATCGTCTAACGAAAAGTGCTCACTTCTTACCGATTAAAGTAAACTACGGTTCGGATAAGCTTGCTCAGATTTATGTCCGAGAAATAGTCAAACTGCACGGAGTGCCGAAATCTATTAAGTCTGACCGAGATGCGAAGTTTACATCTCGATTTTGGATAAGTTTGCAACAAGAGTTGGGAACTCGCCTGAATTTCAGCACGACGTTTCACCCACAATCGGACGGTCAATCCGAGAGAACCATTCAAACTCTCGAAGATATGTTGAGAGCAGTCGTTCTGGATCGAGGAAGTAGTTGGGAGCCGATCTTGCCTTTGATTGAGTTTGTGTATAACAATAGTTATCAGGCAACGATTGGAATGGCTCCATACGAGGCTTTATATGGAAGAAAATGCCGTTCGCCTCTGTATTGGGATGAGGTAGGAGAAAGAAAAGTGGTTGGGCCAGACACTATCGCTGAGATGATTGAGAAAGTCCGACAGATCAGAGAAAGGATCAGAGAGGCGCAGAGTAGGCAGAAGTCCTACGCCGACTCTAGGAGAGCGGAATTGAGTTTTGATATTGGAGATAAGGTGTTCCTCAAGGTTTCACCCTCTAAGGGGATCTTACGATTTGGAGTGAAAGGCAAGCTGAGACCGCGCTTCGTGGGACCATATGAAATATTAGAGCGCATAGGTCCAGTGGCGTATAGATTGGCATTACCCCCGAGTATGGGTAATATTCATAACGTGTTTCATGTTTCACAGCTGAGAAAATACGTGTATGACCCGAAACACGTGATCAGTCATGAAGAAGTAATTCTGAATCCGAGCTTACAGTATGAGGAAAGGCCTGAGGCCATTCTAGATTGGAAGATACAGGAGCTCCGAAATAAGTCGATTCCAATTGTTAAAGTGCTTTGGAGCCATCATGGGCAGGAGGAAGCGACTTGGGAGCTAGAGGACAAGATGAAGGAAAGATATCCCGAGCTCTTTGAGGCTGCGTAAATTTTCGGGACGAAAATTTTTATAAGGGTGAGGGGATGTAATACCCCGTACCTAAATTTTAATCTTGTCTAAATAGTTCGGACGTAATAATGAGTTTATCCCAATTCAGAATTTATGGGAAATGATTTGTGTGAAATTTGGGATTTGAAATTGAGAGTTAAGTTCATAAATTGAGAGAGTTAAAGGAAATTATGGATATTATGTTGTGTTGGAGGTTATTGCATGCATTCTTGGAATTTCTATGTTGGAAATTTATGTGGAGATATAAGGATTTACATGTAATGATATGGAATTACAATTTTATACATAAGTATGTGTATAATGAGGAATATGAAGGAATCATATTATATATATATGATTAATCATGTCATATTAAACCATATATTATGAAGGGGTATAAATAGAGGAAATCTTGATAGATTAAGCTTTTCAACCTTATTGTATAATTTGGAGAGAGAGAGTGAAACCTTTCCCCTAAACCTTTTTCCCGTCGCCCCTCTGTCCGACGAATTTCCGACCGATTCCGGCGACTTTCCGGCAAGCGACCACCACCATCTTGTAGCTTTCATCGAGAGCTTCAAATTGACTACTCGTGGGTTCCGAGAGGACGAGGAACGAGAGGGTTATCGCCTTTTGAAGCTGAGGTGAGTTCCAATGGCAATTTTGAGTTTTAATCCACATACCTTTTTATTTCGGCTGATTTCCGACTTTTAAACCGTGGATTTGTGTTCCTGATGTCGTAGAGAGTGGTCGCACGCTAAGAACGGAGCGTTTGGACGCCGAAAAACTCCTAGCGCCGCCGTGTACGGAGGAGTTCCGACGAGGTATAATGCGTCTCCGACCTTCTTCGTAATTTCGTGTCTAGTTGGCGTATTTATGTTCCCCGTGGTCCGGGGAGCTCGAATATGCAATTGCATGTTTGATCGGCCGGCGGAATCGCGAGATTTTGCGAGTTGCAGGTTCAGCTCCGGCGAAACCCGTGAATAAGATGACTCCTGTCGATCGACAGGAATTGTGTCAATCGACAGGAGGAGGTTGATCAAGGGCGTAAGTCGGACAAGCTTTGTCGGTCGACAGGTACGCTGTCGATCGACAGGGTATGGTCGACAAGGAAAATTATATCGAGCTACTTCTGTCGATCGACAGAAGTCATGTCGATCGACAGAAATGCCCACTCGAAGAAGATATCGATAATGATGATGAGATTGAGATGTTTGATGATTGTTTGAGATTTGTGATATATATATTAAGCGATCGGGTCTCGATGCTGTGTGTTCCGAGACTAGTGCACTCTAAATGACAGTAGGTTGAGTGTGTACTCATTCCTTACTAGTCATCGTAACTTGGAAGTCGGCCAGCTTTCAGTTACAGAACTGTACGGTTATGACAACTCCTAAATTAAGTGTGTGTGAGTAAAATGTTTTGGGCTAGCACGGTTTATTTCAATAAAACCCCGTGTTTAGCTGCGTGCGTTGCATAGCATATTTCATATATAATGTATGTTTTTGGCATGTTTCTCACTGGGTACGAAAGTACTCAGCCCTCGCGATATTTCTAAATCGTGCAGGTTAAGCAGCAGGAATGGAGGTAGCAGGTGTAAGCAGAAGAAGGAGAATAAGTGTGTTTTTGAAAAATTTACAGATCCTGTGACATGTATCTTCATATACATGTCACCATCACGCTATACACACAGCTGCACCGCTCTCTGAAAACCCTTCCCTTTTTAATGTTTTAAAGACTGAGATTCTGTTTATGATTAAAGACTCGATGGAATTCTTAACTGTTAAACTATTTTATGATTTAATGTGAAGTCTTTCTCTTATTGTTTATTTGAATTGCACATTGAAAACCTGAAACATCAATGTAACGTGGCCCCATATTGGGAAGGTCAGATGGGGGCGTTACAACTATGGTCTTCAATGTTGGCAATTATCATTTCAGTATTCAGTTTGAATGATAATGCACACCTGAGAAAATAAAATTGATAAGGCTAATTGGTATGCTCGGGGGTGTAAATAAACTAGGTTATTTATGAATTACTCAGTAGGGATGTCAATTTAGCCCGAAACTCGCGGGTTGGCCCGATTAACCCGAGACAAAATGCAGGTTAAGGTCGAAATATTTTGGCCCGAAAAAAATTTAGCCCGAGACCGAATAACCCGAGGCCCGATAGGGTTGAGCCCGAAACCCAACGGGTTTGCCCGATTAACCCAATTATTTATTTATTAATATATTTATTATAATTATAATATTAAAATCTACTTATAATATTGAAGATCATATTTATTAATTAAGTTTTAAGTTATATAATTATATTTAGTTCAAATAATATTCAATACATAGTTAAGTTTATTTATTTTTAAATTTAAAAATATTGTTAAAATAAAAAATAATGAGTTTTTAATAGTTTAGTTTGTCATTATCTAAGAATTTCTATGTCTTATGCATTTTTTATAAGAGATAAGTATTATTTTGTTTATTTTTTATTATTTAAAATATTAAAAGAGTGAAAAGATATTAAAAATAAAAAATAATTAATAAATTCATTGGCCCGACGGGCTAGCCCGAAAACCGTAGGGTTAGGGTTAGGGTCAAGATTTTTTAGCCCGAAAAAATTTCAGCCCAATTCAACCCGGACCGATTAACCCGCAACCCGATAGGGCTCGCCCGAAATCCGACGGGTTAGCCCGATTGACATCCCTATTACTCAGATGTCGACTTGATAGAAGCTCTCATTTAATAAAATTTGTTTATTAAATGAATGAAACTTGAACATAATCATAATATACGACACTTTAGCTTATGAACAAGCTCGTTTGCTAAAATTAGCAAGAAATATAAAATAATTAATTATATAAAAATTATATTTTAATAATTTAAGAATAGCAATAATAATATATCTTTCTAATAATATGATAGATTTTAATTTGAATATGAATATAATATTATTTTTTTAAGAATAAATTATTTTTTCTTTCAAAATAATAATAAATTTTTTAAATATATTCTAAATTTAGAAAGTTCATTTAAGCTCGACTAATGCTCGATAAAGTTTGTGAACTTCAAAGTATTCGATAAAAAAAATCAAAGTTCGACTCAATACTAAACGAGTCAAACTTGAGCACGACACTTCTCGACTAAACTCGGTTCGGTTACACCCCTATACGAGTACAGTAGTTTTGTGCTTTGCCGATAACCTATCGATCATATATTCGAGTAATATTAGGGACAGCCCTCCTCATTTAAATAAGCAAAACGAAGGTTGCATAAACCAAAAAATCAAAAAGATAGAACATGTCGTTCCTTCAATGAAGCAATCTGCAAGACTTATATCGGAGAAAATCACATCTCTTACCACCCAAGAAGCAGAAGCTTCAAAAGGGCCATGCGAATGTACAGACCATTCTTTGCTTGTCTGAAGTAGGCAGCCCTTGGATCAGCGTCGACGTCGACGGTTATCTGGGCTCGTTCCACAAACATCAGAACCCATGTAAGTATCAGGATACAAAAGCAAAACCAAATATGGCAGCAAAGTTGAGAAGCCAGCCTACCTCATCAAGTCTTGGTAGGGGATGCATTATGACAGCATGTTTCTGCATCACATCCAGTATACTTTGATCCACGATGTACTTGCCTCGAGCTTCTTCATACAGATCGATTCTTTCTCCGAATCTCTCTCTCTGGATCCGGGTCTGGTAAACTACATCACATTTAGAAGCCACCTCTGATAAATCAACACTCTCTTCCCATTCGACGCCTTTGGATGTTAGGTATTCTTTGATGTCATCCTGAAATGTTAATCAAAATATTGATGAAAGAGGAATTAGCAAATATAGAACATATGTTATCGACAAATCTTTAATATGGTTACCTTCATTTTCACTATTTCTGGTGAGACAAAGTAAATCTTGACATCCTCATACTTCGCCAGCAAATAGGCAAGTGAGCGGACTGTCCTCCCATTAGCAAGGTCTCCCACAAGCCCAACCTTGATTCCATCGAGTTTTCCTATCTCTTTTTTGATAGTGTACACGTCAAGGAGAGCCTGTTCATCAACATTGAAAGCACGAGAGTAAAATAATCAACATCTGATTTCATCAACCCAAGGAATCATAGCTGCACTGAGGGTACAGAGCTTGTGTAAGTTTCTATGGCTCTAATAAAACAAGATCAAATAACTAACATAACATCCACTTGAATAACGTAATAATGAAATTCATAGTTTTGTGCTACAGCACAGCATCCTCCAAGAATTCCGAGGCCAATCCTTTAACCCGAAAAGAAAACAGATAAGCTCAGAGGATGTGGAAAATGAATATGGTGATTGCAGAAAGATGTAAAACACCGCAGTTTCATGAAGATTATAAAGGAAAACAATCAATCTACTAAAAATAGCTGCATTTGCAACATAAACTAAAATAAGTCCATTCAAGATTTCATTCATTAGCACTTACATAGTTACATTCATATGAAAAGTGAAAACTCATAGTAGATTTAAACTTAAATATGCTATTCCAAAACGGCATCAGCAAAGAATGAATAACCTAGACTAAAACCAACAAAGAGCTGTTAACAACAATAACCTTCCAAAATTCTCAACAAGTATAAATCAATAATTTCTTTAATAATTTCTTTAGATAACCAGAATCCCATTTCAATAACTCACTCCAGAAATGAAAGTTAAGCATTTCAGATGCAATTCCTAAACATTGTCAACTCCCAAGCCACTGTAATATCATCTCAAAGCTGTTAAACTACAACATTGTCTCCATCTAAACACAAACCAGTGCACATGGCAAGCAAAAACTCTTTCTTGAATTCAAATGGTAGATTATCATATATGAGTAACCAACAAAGAACCTCAATTTCCAAACCTGAGTTGGATGCTGTCCAGGGCCATCTCCGGCATTGATAACTGGGATACTAGCTGTCGTTGCAGCTCTTCTCGCCGCGCCACTTTCAAAATGCCTCATCACAATGATGTCGGAGTAGCCTTCAACCGTTCTTATAGTGTCTGAATAGTGAAGATCATCAATACAAATCAAGATTAGTACTTTTGTCCAACACTACACACGCACCTTCAAGAGTCTCCCCTTTTGCAGCTGATGAGAACTCCCGCGCATTTTCTGTAGTCAGCACCTCCCCGCCCAAACGCTTCATCGCAGATTCGAATGAAAGCCTGGTTCTGGTCGAGGGCTCGTAAAACAGAGTGGCCATGAGATACCCCTGAAGAAGCCTGCTCCCATTGGAATTCTTCTCAATCTTCTCCATCTCCATTGCCACGTCGAATATGGCGCCGAGGGTTTCTCTGTCAAACTGCTGAGCTTCGATGACATCTTCGAGCTGGAATTTACTCCCTACTGAAAATAAAGGTTTCGCCTCGACCTCCAGAGCTCTGCAGAGAGGCGAATCTCTTCGCTTCGAATCGAATGTTATCGCATTCGAAAACGCTCTTGATTGAGAGAGAGGAATGGAGAGAGAATTATCCGTGGGTTTGAAACTATCGTTAACGAAATCAACGCTGCTCTTCCAAGCCTTGGGAGCAAGTGCGCCGCCGTTTAATCTCGAAGCAGAAAATATGGAGGAAGATGCCATCGAAACAAACACGACAGCCGCGTGCGGATGGCGAAGTCCCGACTGTGGGCGGCGGTGGAGCGGCGGCGACGGCGACGGCGGCGGCGGCGGAAGGGTTTCTGAATTGTTAGGGGTTTTGGATAATTGTGGTGGTTTTCTCAGAGTTTTAATACCAAAATATATTCTCGTATTATCCTCTTCGCTAACAATAACATTGTTACAATGGTCCATAATTAAATATTCAATAAATTATGAATTTGAGATTTTATAAAAATATGTGAGTGACATAAGTTTTAAATAATATATTTAATTTTTTATTTTTCTTAATTTTCACACTTAACAATAAAATAATAATTTTGTTTAGTTCATTCTATACTCACAATCCTTAATTATTGTGTCCGGTCAAATCGGGAGGGAGGGAGTATTTTATTTTTTCAAGAATGCTACACCATCCACTAGTAGGCGAGTAATTGGACGTAGTCGAGCTGAGTAGTGTTGTGTGCAAATTTAACTCATTTAGTATTGAATCGACCTTCGAATTTTTTTATCGTATACTTTAAAGTTCACGAACATTATCGAGCCTAAACAAAACTAAACGAACTTTCTAAATTTAAAATATTAATTATTATTTTAAAATAAAATATTATTTATTTCAAAATTAATGTCATATACATGCTCAAATTCAAAATTTTCTAATTACTATAAAGATTTATCATTAATTATTACTCTTAAATCATCAAAATATTATATTTATAAAATTAATTATTTTATATTTTTTTACTAATTTTAGCTCACGAGTCAAATATTATGATGCTCAAATTTAGTTCGTTTGATAAACGAGTTTTACTAAACGAACTTTTATGGAATCAGTGAAGAAAAAAAAATGAGTTTAAAAAAATTACTAAACAGTTAACTTTCTATAAATACAGTGAAGCCCGTTTCGGAAAAAATTTCTGAATCCGCCACAACATCATTTATCCAAATATTTCTCATTCTGCCTTTTTCTACTTGCATTCCCTTTCTTGAATGCCAAAAGTAGTTGAATATTCCACCCCTTAAAGAGCAAGAGAGCAAGATTAGGCCATGCAATATCTCCATTTTCCCCCCCCTTCCAACTCAAGCAACAAGAGGGGAAGCAGAAGGCCTCGGATAGGAAGCCGTTTTCCGGCTCGAGTCGTCGGCGCCGGTAATCCGATGGTGTCGATGAGCTTCTTCGGTCTTGACACTGCCTGTGTCTTGAAGCTGTTCCAATGCTTTCACGACTTCGTCCATCGTCGGCCGGTACCGAGGCTCCATGGCCAGGCACTTCACAGCCAGTGTTGCGGCCCGTAACGCGCCGCTCGGCGTGTACTGGCCGTCGATACGGGAGTCCATGACTCGTAGCACTCTCCGCTTGCTGGCTAGGTACGGCCTCGCCCATTCGATGAGGTTCTGCTCGCCGTGGGGGCGGTTCTTGTCGAGTACCCGCCTCCCAGTCAGCATCTCGAGGAGCACGACGCCGAAGCTGTACACGTCGCTCCTTGCAGTTAGATGGCCTACATGAGAAAGATCAGACACAAGGTCATCACAAGTGAAAGTCTAAGTTTTGATGTTCGTGTTGGGACCGTGACTCCTCCATTAGTATTCTCGAGAAAAGAAACGTAAACGGGGCACTGGACATTCTCAGTTTCATCGAAACCACATACCTGTGGCCATATACTCAGGGGCTGCATAGCCATAGGTGCCCATGATTCTGGTCGAAACATGGCTCTTGCCATCGAGTGGCCCGTCCTTGGCCAACCCGAAATCCGAAAGCTTGGCGTTGTAGCCCTGTTGGTAAGAACAGCAAAAGATTTAAGTGATCTGCACAAGTAGTTTTGTCTGAAACATATCACGAAGTTCGGAATCATTACAACAGACCGCGTCAAGCAAGATGTTCGATGATTTGAAATCGCGATATATAACTTTAGCTTGGGGGCCGTGAAGGAATGCAAGCCCCCTAGCTGCACCAAGAGCCACCTTCATCCTTAGTTTCCATGACAATGGCTGGAAATACGACGTCCCTACTCGACCACAACGTTCAAAAGGCCAAGTCAAACAACACGACAGACATATCTATCTATCGATCTATCTATCTATCCACATATCCAACAGCATGAATAAGATCAGCAGCTAACTTACTCCGGAATAAGTGATTCTCCAAGCTGCCACGAGGCATGAACTCGTAAACAAGAAGCCGGTGCTCATCCTCCAAGCAATAACCAACCAGTTTCACTAGATTAGGATGGTGTAGCTGCCCTAGATAATTGATCTCTGTCTGAAAACCATTCAACAAGTCAGACATTCTGGATTAAGGTTGTCTCATTTTGATAAAACAGAGTTTCCACAAATTTCAACACAGAAAAAAAAGGGAGGAAAGATTTGATAGTTAGTTACTAACCAACCATTCCTTGTGACCTTGGAAACCTTCTTGATTGAGTCTCTTCACAGCAATAACCATCCCAGTCCCGGCCTTGGCAGCCTTGAACGAGGTCTCGTCGATCCACCCTTTGAAGACACAACCGAATCCACCTTCCCCCAACACGCTGTCGGGGCGAAAGTTCCTTGTGGCTATCCTAAGATCATTGAACCCAAAGCTCCTCAGACTCCCTGTCTCCAAGATTTCACCCTCATTTCGAGGGTTCAATGGCGCGGAGGGAGACGAGCGCCTACTGCTCGTCTCCCTCCCATCAAAGCTTACATTCCTAGAACTCGGCCCTGATTGGAAAATTTCACATATCTATACTCCATTAGACATCAAGTTTTTTGAATAGTTGTTATATCTGTCTCTCTCTACATCAAGAACTATCTATCCAGCATCTCTAGATCACTTTATTTAGGCTAGAAACAGAATTTCAGACAGCATTTGGAATCTATCCAATTTCTTAGTGACTAAACTTTCACATCAAGACTAGGTATCATCACAGAATTCAGACGTGAACAAAACTAAGCTTTGGATTTGCAGATTATCAATGCAACAGCATAATTATACAAATTCTTACATGAATTCCCTCAACTCAGCTCAAACACAAGAACCCCAAATCACAAGAAAATGAAAAGGCACATTTCATAATCATCATTCATAAACTCAAGAAAACACACACACACACACACAAAAAACGAGCAGAATTATCCACTAACCATCTCTCCTAGGACTGTGGTCGGCCCGTATCCGGGCACTGAAGCAAGAACCCATCAATCTCCTCTCCTCAAAAAGCAAGAATCCACAAAATTATTGTTGAGAAATTCAAGGTTGGGCGAGGGGTGTGAACGAATGGAAAGGTGAGAGGGAAAAAAAAACACAAGACGAAAGTGTTGTGGGCATTAATGAATGAGGGTGGGGGTGCGTTCAAATTTGTTATATATATTACGTGTAGGCTTTGGCGTCACGAGAAGCTGGCTACTACTTCTCTGTCTTTTCCTTCAATCTTCATAGCCATTGCGGTTGACTTTTCCTTCTCACAATTGAGTCAATCATCTCCATCTGCAACTTGCTCGGACATAGATAGATACATGTCATATATATATATACATACATATGTATATATATGAATAATGTCGTAGCATGTGAGAGTTGGTGTTCTATTTAATTACTGTGTATTGTATACATGTTACATTATACTATCCAGAATTCTTTTAGAGTTTTTTTAAGGGTGTAATCCAAACGAGTGGAGTCGAGCAGAGTTGTTTCAAGTTTGACTTATTTAATATATCAAGTTGAGCTTCGAATTTTTTATTGAATACTTTTACAGTTCACGAAGTTAGTCGAGCCTAAACGAATTTGCAAAATTTTAAAAATATTTAAAATATTAATTATTATTTTTTCAATATTTTAATGATTTATTATTATTATTATTATTATTATTATTATTATTATTATTACTTTTAAATCATAAAAACATTACTTTTTATAAGTTAATTATTATTTATATTTCTTACTTACTTTAGCTAACGAGCTTGATCACGAGTTGAATATTATGATACTTAAGTTTGATTTGTTTAATAAACGAGTTCTAATAAACAAACTCCAACGAACTTTTAATGAGTCAAGATCAAAATAGCTCACAAATAATTTATTTCATTTACAGACATTTTTGGAAAAAAAAATGCATGATTATGTAAAATCATGAACTTATAATAATAAAATATATATATATATATAAATTCATATATTAACATTATTGAAAAATTAATTCTTACATTACTCATGGATGGGACAAGATAGTAGTCTTTATCGTTTTTGTTTCTACATCTGTGGTTGTCTGCATGCATTTCCAGCCGTTGGATCGTTATCAACTAGTCAACACCATACGTCTAGATCTTCTTCTCCACATTTATTTTTATCTTGAAAAAATAGTGAATTCATTTCATTTGTTCGATTTAGAAAATTATGTTGTTTGGAAATCACTTTTGAGGAAACTTTCATTGTTGTATTTTTTTATATATATATATATTTATGTGTGTAATCATACCTTATGAACTTTGATAATCTTTTAATAATGATGTATTAATTTAATTTCACATATTCAGATATTCGAAGTTGCTCGAATTCATAATTTTTTAGTCACAAGCAAGATATTTTCATCATTAGATATGACTAGAGAACAATTATTTTGGTAGTAAATGATGTTGCTTGGTTTCTAGTCATAATTACTGTGATATTAATTAGTTAATTATCTAGTAGTAGACTTTGAAATTATTTTAATTTTTTTATAAAAAAGATGCTTAATGTACGGAAGTTTGAATTTAAGAAATATGGGAATAAATTTTATAATGCAAGTGATGGTTTTGTCAATTTCCACTTAACCTTTAGGTAGAGTCTAGCAGCACCTACATAGTATTCCTTAGTTTCGGTCAATTAATCACATATTAACAGAGTATGATAATTAATATTTATGAGTGTGGTGAAAATAATATTTTTTAGTGAGTGTTGTCATTTAAAAAAATGTAACTAATATACAGGAATAAATCAAAAAAGGAAACGAGATTAATATAGCGGGACAGAAGGAGTATAAGCGGAATATGAAATGAGACATGTTTAAGTTTTGATGTAATAATAAAATAATATATTAATTTTAACTGTCCAAGATGATAAATATATAAATATTGTATTGTTTTTTGCATTTAATATAAGAGAAAATAAATATTTTAATTGTTTCAAAGATGGTAAGAAAGAGAAAAATATTTATTGATATAATTTTTTAATAAAAAATTAAAAATAAAAAATTCACAAATTCATCAACCCGATAAGTTAAGTTGAAAATGGAAAATTAAGATTAGAATAAGTATTTTTCAGTTTGAAAAAACCTCAACCCAAATTTGACAAATCAAATAATTAGCAAATTCATATAGTTGACTCAAAACATTATGAGCATACTTGATTAATATCCTTATTAATGAGTGATAATTTCTATACTTACACTAGAATATAATGTACTCCCTCCGTTCCGATTATATAGTCCACTTTGATCTTGCACGTTTGTCAAAAATTATTTAATATTTAAACAAACTTCTAATATTACCCTTATTTAAAGCATTAATTAACCTCTTATTTTCATAATATTACATTTAATATTCTCATTTTTCAAGATTATTGAGGGATGTAATGGTAAATGACCATATAAAAACAATACCAAATATAGAAATTGGACTATATAATTGAAACACCCTAAAATAGTAACCCGGACTATATAATCGGAACGGAGGGAGTAATTTTTTTTTAGTTGAGAATTGAGGAAAAAGAGAATCGAATATAAAAATTATTATAATAATTAAATATATTTATTTATATTTATATCTACTGTTGAAATAT
>JAPKLW010006086.1:0-18447 GCA_026898455.1 Plectranthus barbatus | reverse complement strand
GGGGGGGGGGGGTAGTCTGGTAATTAGGGAAGCCAATTTGAGGGTAAAATTGTAATTGCACCTTATCCTAATTAAGATTAAGACTTGTTAATTTTTTGCCAAAAATGGAAACGTGTCTAATAAACGGGACATACCGAAAAGGAAAGTGTGCCTAATATAATGGGACGGAGGGAGTAATATTTAAAAATTTAAAAATGCCAATTTTTAAATAACATTTTTATATTTTTATTTTATAATTAACGTATTTTTTATTTATATATTTTATTTTTTAATAGTGTTTAGCTGATGTTTTTTAATTAAATTTTAATATATATATATATAGCGTATGTAAACATTAACTATTTTTCTTAAAAATTAAAATATTATTGAAAAACAAACGAATGAAGATGAAAATATATTTAATATTACATTATAATATATTAAAAAATAAAGTAAATAATCATTCAATGCCTAGAACTAATTTTGTTTAGTTTTATCATCAATAATTTTTTCTACAGCTAACACTTGCTCAAAAATATTTATTAGTTTTATAAATACTTTCATTTAGTATTAATTTTCTATTTTAATGAGAATTAGGTTTTTTAATATATTATAATTCAATAATTAATGCTTATTATTTTTATATTAAATAATTAATACAATATTTTTTATAAAATATTATAATTAAATAATTAATGCTTATTTTTTATAAAAATATTACAGATTAATATGAAAAATGAAATAATTTTTTCAATAATATTTTTATATTTATTTAAAATATTATTATTATTATTGAAATAATATAAAAACGAAATATATAAAAAATATATATTAATTGTGAAATAAAAAACTTAAAAAAATTAAATTAATATTAAAAAATAATTAAAAATACCACGTGGCAAATATGTGGCAGTGAGTCAGCGCCACATCAATGCCACGTGGTACTTAACGGCTTAGTCAGCGACATAGGACAAAATTCCCTAACAGAATGAAAGTGTGGGATATAATTCCCCAACAGCAAAAGAGTGAGATAAAATTCCCTAATATGTAAAAGAGTGGGATATATTTCCCTATTTTCCCTATAACTAAATTGATAATATTGAATTAATAATACATGTGATTAGAAATAAATGTAGAGCAGTATGAATTGAATGATTAGGTGTAGTTAGTTCTTTATCTATAACTAAATGGTCCGTAGCTCCATAACCATTACCCTCCAACGCTTCCTTCTCTCTCTCTCTCTCTAGAAGATCCAAATTTGAAATCAGAGTTTGTCTCATGCGATACAACCATCTGTCAAAGCCGCCATCGAGATTCAACCTCTTCTGCTACTAACCAATTTGGCAGTTAAAAAAGATACTCTGACCCCTCCTTTTCACCGCCGCGCTGCGCTTCCTATGGAGCTGCCGGAGATGGAATCCATGGCGTCGGCGATCGGGGTCTCGGTCCCCGTTCTCCGCTTCCTGCTCTGTTTTGTCGCCACAATTCCTGTCAGCTTTCTGCACCGATTCGTCCCCGGAGGTCCAACCGGCCGCCACTTCTACGCCGCCGCCACCGGGGCTTTTCTGTCGTACCTCTCGTTCGGATTCTCTTCAAATCTGCATTTCATTGTTCCGATGCTTTTAGGTTACGCGTCCATGGTGCTTTATCGGAAGCACTGTGGCATTATTACATTCTTTCTGGCGTTTGGATACCTCATCGGATGGTATGTTTCGCCCTTGATTATTTCTAACTGTTCGTTGTTTTTTTTATTTTATTTATTTTTCTCAATGTTGCTTTTGCTTGAAGAATGATACTCTTGATTTAAATTCTGGATTGTCTTGTTTGACTATTCCTTTTTCAGCAAAAAAAAAGTTAGTTTTTTTTATACGAAAGGAAAGAAATATGTTTTCGCTATATTATTGTTTTTTTTGTTTTAAAATTGTGGAGGCGAGACAGTCATACATTTTTGCATTCGCCATATTTTTCTTCTTTTTCTCTAGTGAGTTGGTGATCGAAGCCAAATAAAAAAATTAAAAAAAAAAACAAAGAAAAAGAAAAGATGACTACTTTGATTTGGGAACCATTGAAAACCTTTATTTCAGTTATAAAGTGTGCGATTTTCTATCCAATAGAGGTAGGTAGTTTTTTGGGTTTAATCAATTTCAGGCTGATGACAAATAATATTCCTTCTTTTTGAGCAAGCAAATGATATTCTTTCTCCTTGGTGCTCGTGGGACGCTATGTACCAATTTATGTTTGGTTTTCCTATGCATGTTAGTTCAGCTTTCTTACACTTTGTATGGCTGCTATAAGTAGACTCTCAGAAACTGGAGCAGTGTTTTTTCTTTTGCTGTTGAAGTATAGGAAACCATCCTTAATATTTGGTTTTCTGTATTATAGAGGATTTTATCATTAATTTGTGAAATCTAGCTCTAGATAATCGTACGGCTAAGTAACTCGAAGCCAACTGTTAGATGAGTACTTCATAAACAAATCCTAAATACTCCCTCCGTCCCGGCTGAATTGTCCGGGTTGACCGGGCACAATAACCAAGGAGTGTGAGTGTAAAGTAAGTTGAGTGGAATTAATATTTTATTATTGAGTGAAAAAGTTGTCTTTTTAAGTAATGGGACAATTGAGGTGGGACGGACGAAAAAGGAAAGTGGGACAATTGAGGTAGGACGGAGGGAGGGAGTACATCTCGAGTGCCAGTGGAGTGCACTTGAGTTCTACTTTCAGCTTCTGAGGAACATTATGAAAAATGCTCCATGTTCCCATCAAGTTTAAATTTTATATTCATTTTATTAAACTTTTTTCTATGTATCCTTACACTCAGCTAGCAGTCTTCTTACGCACAAGAACAAAACTTATGGTGTTAAATGTGTTCCATAACAAGTAATTGCATTTTTGTTGAGCATCAGTGATTATGGTTCCAAGCTGCACTGTTATATGCCTTTTACACATTAGTAGGGTCTGATATGTTGTCTTTTGAAGCTAAGAACAAATACTTTGAGCCTAGCAGACACTAAATAGCCGAGTCTTCTGTACTGAATTGAGTAGTGTGAAGTCATCACATTAACTGCTATTCTAGCCATCTTGTCCTGACTTTTGATGTTATGTGATAGATTTAAGTCGTACTTTTTGCACGTAAATGAGACGTAAAAGTTTTTTTTTCAGTTTTTTTTGTTATTGGTGTATGTGCCATATCAAACCCTTTCTAATAATATGCCTTTGGTAATTGTTCCACATTGTGGGTTATAAAACTTGGATTTATATCACTTGGATGGTTTTAAGTATATTAAGTGTTCATTGGTTCCGATAAAAAATCATACCTGATACTAATAGCTCACTGCTAATTCTTGCCTTCATTATGAATTAATTCCTGGCATATATGTGTAGCCATGTGTACTACATGAGTGGTGATGCATGGAAGGAAGGAGGCATCGATGCTACAGGTCAGCACTGGTCAGGCGATTTTTACTGAATTTTTAACTTTCTTGTGTGCTTGTCCTAGAGATTGTTTCGTCCAATTTCTTTGTTCATTAGGAATTTTGTTATCGTATTTACATATTATTATATGCTCTTATTGACTGGAGTCCGCTTAATGCTTGAAATTTGAGTTTATTGGTTACTTGATGTTATGAAACTGATAAAATTGTGATTGCTTCTTTATTCTTTAAAAGAAGATCAAGAATGTTATTGTATGAACTGCAATGGCTGGTCCTTTTTAATCTTTCTAAATTGTAAAAACAGGTTATATTATCTAATTCTATTCAAATAGATAGAAACTCGATCATACTGTTGAGTATTTTAGTTCATGTTCTTGAGGGTACACAATTGGCAGGTTCTCTGATGGTGATAACACTGAAAATTATATCATGTGTCATAAACTACAATGATGGAATGCTCAAAGAGGATGATCTCCGTGAAGCCCAACGGAGAAATCGGTTGCTCAAGCTGCCATCTCTAATCGAGTACTTTGGTTACTGTCTCTGTTGTGGAAGTCACTTTGCAGGTCCTGTGTATGAAATGAAAGATTATCTTGAATGGACTGAGAGGAAAGGGGTATCTTATTTTCTTAATTGTCAATTTTCTGCCTGTCTCGTACATTTTTACAAGCTTCCAGTGATTAAGTTCCTATTAACTTTTGATAGATCTGGCAACCTTCGGACAAGGGCTTGTCCCCGTCTCCTTATTGGGCAACTTTTAGGGCTCTTCTTCAGTCTGCTATCTGCATGGGCTTGTATCTGTATCTTGTACCGCATTTCCCACTTTCCCGATTCACTGAGCCTGTGTACCAAGAATACGGGTTCTGGAAGCGGTTAAGTTACCAGTACATGTCATGTATCACTGCTCGCTGGAAGTATTACTTTATCTGGTCCATTTCTGAAGCTTCTACTATTATTTCCGGCCTGGGATTCTGTGGCTGGACGGATTCAAATCCACCCAAACCCAAATGGGACCGTGCAAAAAACGTGGATATATTAGGCGTCGAGTTGGCAAGGAGTGCAGTGCAGATACCACTTGTGTGGAATATTCAAGTCAGCACCTGGCTTAGGCACTGTAAGTTCAATTTCCTTTGTGAAGTGCACATCTGCTGGTTGAAAGAATCAACTGTTTTGGTAAAAATTAAGTGCATAACAAGATTTCTACAAAGTTATAAATCATGATACAATTGGTATTCGGCTATGCTTTAGGTATGGATTATGCTAATCATGTAAAAGTAAGTGTTATCCATCTAATTATTGTTGTTCTATTCTATGTAGATGTTTACGAGAGGCTGATTCAGAAAGGCAAGAAACCAGGATTCCTCCAGTTGCTGGCCACTCAAACTGTGAGTGCAGTGTGGCATGTAAGTTCAACTTCTACCTGTTGTGTGAATTTTCCGTTTTCTGAGATTGGGTGCCATTTTTTATAAAATTTGAATCTTGAAATTAATTAAAATTTATCAAAAAATTATCTTTAAATAGAATAAATTATTAATTATCATAATTCCCTGTAGCTTGTATTAATTATTTTAATTTTCAATTTTGAAATTAGTTACATAACAATTTATTTACTAAAATAACAAAATTAAAATATAAATCTTAAAATATTTTTTTATCATTTTAGATTATATTAAAAGAGAGAAAATAATATTTCGTAGGTTGGGTTGAGTTGAGTCACTGATGTGAGAGATAAATAATATTAGGTTGTAGATTGTTAGTGGATGAAAATAAATAAATATTTTAATAGATGGTTGGGTCATGGCTCGGTTAAGGAAGTTCACCATGAATTACATGGCATTGGTTGTTAAAGGGTTCTCTAGGCAGGTGTTTTGGGTTCACACTTTGTGCAAGTGGATGATCATATGATGCATAATCTTTGAACACTACTGCATTTGAGCAAATACTCTGATAAATTGCCGTATAAACAGATGCAAGCATTACAACACATTGTTACAAGCTGCCGTATAAGAAAGAATATTTACACACCAAAAGAGACTGATAGATGATGATCCTTCATGTAAACAAAATCTCTGCATCGATTTAACTCCACAACATTTCTCCTTCCCACTTGTATTACTTTGTTAACTTGGGTGGAAATGTTAGTTATTGTTAGCCACTCTTCATTTGATGTGAACTTTTTGATAGTTTCCATCTGCTCTGATTGGTGAAAAGATCTTGAAATAAATGATCTGGTGATGTATAATCAACATAAATACTGATATGGAGTCATGGTTGCAGGGATTGTATCCGGGATACATCATATTCTTTGTTCAATCTGCATTGATGATTGCTGGTTCAAGAGGTAAAAATAATCACACAAAAGCTAATAATAATATTGTTTCTAACATCTTTTTCTCCATGACCAGTTCTCTACAGATGGCAGCAGGCCACCAAAACATCTCTGTTGAAGAATCTGCTGGGTTTCTTCAACTTCACCTACACACTTCTGGTGCTCAACTATTCAGCCGTTGGTTTCATGGTTAGTTCCTTTCTCCGATTCCATTACACGTACATTGAGCGACTGCTGATTACTCGAATGCAACACATGACAGGTACTAAGTCTACACGAGACGCTCACTGCATACGGGAGTGTCTACTACATTGGCACCATTCTTCCAATCGTGCTAATCTTGCTTGGAAATATCATCAAGCCTCCACGATCCAAACCTCGAAAACAAGAATGAAGCTTAAATTGAAGAAGCTTGGCCTGAGATTAGTCCATGGCAAGAAAATCCATTCCTCTGTGTCTCATTGTTTATTTATATATAATATTCTGTAACTTCCCATTGCAACTTTGCAAGAAAATGCCTGAGCCTGACCCTCGAATTGATTTTCGTGTAGACTAACTAACTAGCTAGTCACATATAAAACTATTATTACTATTATTATTTATAAAACATGAATTATTCATTCAAATTCTATGCCAAATAATTGAATGTAGATCAAGCTAGTTCCAACTGGCAACGACATGAACCAATTCAAAGAAGTGTCTGGAATTCCAGTTACCTTTCAAAAATCAAAAGCATTGTTGAGTCATAAAATAAAAATAAATAAATGGCATAAAGACAAAAGAGGGAAGAAACAAAAAAACTGAACATGATTCTTAAACTTCCAAGCAGCCCTAAGTGGCTCCTACGCTACAAGACTAAAAACTGTTCGTCCATATCATATGAATGGAGTGGAGCCCGAGCCAGAGCTAGAGCCCTATAGGGAGGGCCCGGGACGTGGAAAGGCGCGCAGGCTTGCGAGATTGTGTGAGTCGTGTTCGTGTATGAGTTTATTCATGCCCAGGGAAAAGACACCCTTGGATCTCTCCTGAAATCAATGAAGCCAAATTTCTCAAGAAAAATAGAAGTAGTACTAAAAATATAATGTCACGATCGTCCAATATGGACCTCTCTTTGCGTATGATAAAAAAGTGTTTGTTTTCTCAAGTGGTAAGTAATGAGAGTGGTGGTGGTGCATGTGGTGAGCCCCAATATTATTGGTGCAGTCATTCTCTCACTTTGTAACTCATGAACTGGCCTCAACCCCACCCTACGTACTCTCCTCATGGGATGATCTCAATATTACCAAATAAATATATTAAATTCAATTATTCATGATGTGTGCAAAGATACAACATGTTAGTGAAAAATAGTGTGTGGTTTTAGTTTTTTATATATCCTTAACATGTGATACATATTTCTTTAGCTAATTTTGAATTATTAATGTGGATGTGAGTTGGACCTTGTTGTCCAAGATTAGGCTTAATGATTTTGGGATTATGAGATGTTTATGAATTTAATTAGTATACTAGGTGCATGGAATGGTTCTTGGTGGAATAGTTACATCATTAATTGTATGCTAATTGATAACATGATATGTTTAAATTATTGAATGTGTGAGAATTAGTGTTTATAAAATTTTATAATAAAAGATTAAATTGAAAAAGATGTAATATATATTCTTCAAAGTTCAAAAAACAAAACATGAAGAAGGGTCCCAACAGGCATGCCCATAACTAGTACCAAAGCAAACAACTAATGATTAAGCCGAAAAAAGAAAAAACTGAGTTTTGATGAGAAACTTATGGGTGTTGATGACCTGGCATAACAACAACTAGATCAGAAATTATTGGAAGGAAAATGGTGTTTTGAAGAATGGAAGTTGAGGAGAGCAATACATTTGTGATGTTTTGATGAGAGAGAGTATTTGAGGTGACCACTAACTAACTTATAATTCATCCACAGATGCTGACTCTTGCCATATTTTTCAATGCATCAGCCTCACTCCAACTGAGCTCTGCCCCTTTTTCTTTTTCTTTTTTTTTTCCCTTTCCTATATTTCATTTCTACTCCTTTTCTTACATCAAGAAAGCTTATGTAAATGTAGGTTTAGTTTTTCAGGTTAATGAAGGGCAAAGGTTGGAATGGTTTGCTTATGAACAAACACTTCATGTTAGTTTCAATTCAAAATGGATTATGTTATATTAATTAATTAACTTTGATAATCATGAATGACCAAGGGATGTATTAGATTAACATATTTGGAGTAGTTCGTGTTAGGAATTTTGTTAGAAATTTCTTACTTAAATGATATTTTGACGAGTCAAATATACCACTAGTTTAGTGTGTCTATAGTCAGATTAGTTCAAACTTATAATATTCTATATAAAAATTATAATAGGAGTTGATTACAAGATTTAGGAGATTTGTTGATCGACGTTTTCACCAGCAAAGAAGCTTGTCTGGGTTGCTGGTTAACACTCTGTTATCAACAAAGCGTCTTGGGGGGAGCTGGCTGACGCATCATCGCCAACTGGTAGACCAACAACAAAGAGCATACCAGCAGATATCACCAACAATGCGCTTCCCAACCTACAAGAAGACATACTCAAGCAAGGTTAAGCAAGAACTTTCTCAAGACCATAATTTGAGAAAGGAAATCTTAAAGTTTGAGTTACTCAAATGCTTGTCCATCCCACGAATCAACCTATAAACATTCCTCGAACTAGCTAAGAGCTGTTCTGACCAAAGCCGCAAAAGTCCACCTGCTCTAATAGAAAGGACACTGCAAGTAAGAAAAAGTGAGTCTTCGATTGAACGCGGTCCTTTTGTCTCACTACGGCTCCAAACGACTGTGAATTCAAAATTTCCAAGGAGCGCCTATAAATAGAGGTTGCAGTCCACCTCAAGAGGGTTGCAAGAACATAACCAAAAAGCATTATTGTCTACATTGACATATTTATGTGAATTTTGCCATTCTCAAAAGCTATCAACTTTCAAATTCAAAAGCTTTCGGGCTGATTCTATCAGCTTTTCATGTTCCTTCTTGAACACGAGGCTCTGTGCATCTAGCAAGAGCTATTTTATTTTCTTACTTTCTAAGTAAGAAAACATCTTGGAGTTGTCACTTCTCCGGTGGCAACTATTATTGGTGTATACCACCAATTTGACTTTCTCGATAGGAACTCATTCTCACGTCCAGTTTGGAGACTGCGAGGTGCGTCCTCACTCCAGTCCTTAAGATGCGAAAAAGAGCGGATGACTTGGCGAGTGAGCTAGTGAACTAGTGGACACAAACATTCCCCAACTAGCAACAGAGCATCGACATCTTTGTAATATCCAACTTAGTAAATTCCACACTTCGCGTCTGAAGAGATGACGTAGGGTGGTTAGGACCGAACATTTATAAATACTGTGTTATTTATTGCTTTATTAAATTTTCGCATTAGTTTTTAAACCCAACACATCAAGTGTTGGAGTATATTACTGAATTGATCTAAGTAATATATCGCTCGCTAGTATGACAACCACATTTATGAACCCAAGCTGGTGACAAAATCACCAATTTGGAGGAGCCTAACTCGAAAAACTTCTACCGCACTTTAACTAATTCTAATTTTGGAACCAATAATTGGATTGAAAAAAGTTAGTGCATGTGAATGTCTTCACTCAAATTTTCCTTATTTATTCTTCCTATTTTGAAGGTTGCTAATCTAAGGAAATTGTGTAACGTCTCAATTTCGTAATAGTAAAATAATAGACAATAATTGCATAAGCACGTTACTTTCATTTAAATAAAACTTGAAAAGATAAATTGTTTTCATTTGAAATTAAATTTAAAGAAAATTAAATATTTATTTAAAAATCTTCTTCCATCATCTCCACCTCCAGCACATCGCCCGAGATTTAACCTGAAAAATGATATAATTTTTGGGGTGAGCGTTATTGATTCAATGGTGAAAATATTTTTCCAAACTATACAATTATAACTAGTCTGCGTAGGTAGCCCGCGGCTAAAAGAGAGGACATATGTAGTCCGACGGTTAAAATTTATAACATGCAGCCCGCCGGCTGATAATAGGTGTACTTGCATTAAAACATAACAAAGATAAACTTGAACGTACCACATATAGATCCCCACGTTGAAAATTAACTCGAAAAACTATTTTTGAAATATAAAAGAAAAGGAAATAGTTTGAAGAAGAAGAGAATGAATGGTTGGTGTGTTTAAAATGAAGCGAAAAGCCTCTTTTTATAGTGAAATTTTAGGAAATTAAATGTCTAAAATTAATTATATAAATTAAATAAAAATTTATGATGGTTAAGTGAAAAGTTTAGAAATAAATTTTGAAATTAATAATAATAATAATAATAAATAATGAGATATCATTTATTGAAATATAATTATTAATTTTATAATAGAAATTAAAAAATATTAAAAAATTTCGGGTTATTACCAACAGTATGGCATTATGATTGATTTACAGTGAGATAAAATTATTGGGATTTATGCCTCTTGCTATAAAAAGTAGATGTATTTCTTACATTCTTTTTCCCGAATTAAGAATCCCTCAATAATCATCGAATCAATTCATCAGACACCGATCATATTTTATTCACCAAAGTTGAAATCAGTTGCTTCAAGAAATTGGTTCCTATACTATATTGTATCTGAAATCATGATTAAAAATAAAAGAGGCTCATACCATTATCAATATCATGCCGGACTCCACAGGACCAGTGAGAGAGCTGAAAAATAAATAAATCACAAATTTCTTGATTTGTTTACTAAGTGATGTTGCCTAAACTACCACCTTCATTCTTGATTTGTTGTCTATTTTTGCAAATTGTGACATTCTCCTATTGCAACACCCATAATTGGACGAGAAAAAGGGGAAGTTTTTTTATTGTCTTTTAAAACATAATTTTGTATTGTTTTCTTTGTTATTTTTTCATTTTTCATAGATGTTGACGGTTGAAAAGAATAAATAGATAATGTAATGGATTCTGATATATGCGTTAAAAAGAAAATAGGTGTCTAAGTTGGCATTGTCCATAGGATGTCAATTTAGCCCGGGATCGACGGATTGATCCGAATAACCCGAACTAAACACCGTATTAGGGTTAAAAAATTCTTAATCGATAAGAAACCAGGTTAAATGGTTCGGACTAAATGAGTTGCGGATTAAACGGGCTGGACCCGCAGGATTGCAGGTTAGCCCTACGGGCAAGTCCATTTTGTTAAAAAAAAATTCAAAATATTGTAATATAATTAAATTATTAAATCTTGGAAAAATAAATATCAACTATATTATACTATAAACTTATTTTATATTTAGATGAAAATGTTTAAGTAAATTTTATGTCACACAAATGATATAGTTATATTTTTACCACTAAGAAATATTAGTTTAAATAAATATTTAAAACAATATAGGGGAAATTATTGATTTCTAAAATATTAATTTCTATTTTAAATAAATTATATTCTTGGAGTTATTTAGATTCACAAACTTATAAAATTATTTAATAAATAATACTCCCTCCGTCCCGGCTGAATTGTCCCGGGTTGACCGGGCACAATAACCAAGGAGTGTGAGTGTAAAGTAAGTTGAGTGTAATTAATATTTTATTGTTGAGTGTGAAAAAGTTACCCTTTTAAGTAATGAGACAATTGAGGTGGGACGGACGAAAAAGGAAAGTGGGACAATTGAGGTGGGACGGAGGGAGTAGTTAAATTATACAATATTATTTGAGTTGTATGATTGAATAATATGATTATTTAATTTATCTAATATCTTAGTGGTATATAATACAACATCTTATGTTGGTATCAATTATAAAAATAATTATATTAATATTATATATATAATTAATTTTATTATTAAAATAATAAATACTTAAGTTTAATAAAAAAATAAAAATAAAAAAATTGTAATTTTGTCAGTCCGATGGACCAGCTTGAAAACCAAAGGGTTAGAGTTTGGATTGAGAATTTTTAATCCGAAAAAAGTTACAATCAATTTAGTCCGGATTGATTAACCCACAGTTCGATAAAGCTAACCTGAAATTCGACGGGTTGACTCGTTTCACATCCCTAATTATCCATATGAATGGACTGATATTTTTGGCTATCGGAAATGCAAAATTATTTTTTTTAAAAAAAAACTCCCACATTTTTATGGACAATCATTGCATACAGTTTACATTAAATACATAGATTATATTATTTCACGAGTAAATACATATCCACACATAAATATTCTCTTACATTGAATATGGATAAAGAAGGCATATCCAATCCAAGTAAAGAATCCAAGAGTGAGAAAAGCCAAAAGAGTAAGAATCTCCCTCCATTCATATTTTTTGCTTGCAAGAATGAAACCTACCACTTTTTTTTTTCTTTTTCAAATTGTTCCCCTAATTTTTGTGCAGCATTTATAATATGCATATACAGTAATAACATTCACCATTTCTGTCAAATTAATAATAAATACCACCAAACCAAAACACACAAAACAACAAAAGAAAAAACAAATAACCAAAAATAAAAAGAAATTCCAACAACCCAACCAAGACATATTCTCATTTCCCTCAACCACCCTCCACCCCCCCTCTCTTCATATGTATATATATGTGTATGTATAAATTCTAGCTATGAGCATCATTATCATATTCTTTCTGAAATTTCCTGGAAAAAGCCCCCTCTAAACTGCTCTGCAACACAGATTTTGAACAAATATATTAAATCTTTTTGGTGGGATTTTCATTAGGCATTGTGATTTGTGTATACATATATTAAGACAATGCTGCTGCTGCTGTTGTTGTTCTGACATCGTGGGTCAGAATTTGGTTCTATTCTTCCTACACAGGTATCTTCTTAGCTTTGCAGACAAGCACTACCTAATTCATTCTCTTCAATTCTTTCTTCACACATTTTTTTTCATTTATTAAGGTGTCAAGCATTCACCACCATGAATAAGGACTACTTGTTGAGAATGAAGCCTAACAAGGCCAACGGAGTTTCCTCCGGCCACAGCCACGGCGGCGGTGCTGGTGTTGAGCCTGCTGCAGGGTGGGAGGTCAGGCCCGGAGGGATGTTGGTGCAGAAGAGGACTTCAGATTGTATTAATCAGCATCATAGTCATGTTCCAAACATCAAAGTTAGAGTGAAATATGGCTCAACTTACCATGAAGTTGTGATCAGCTCTCAAGCAAGTTTTGGTAAAAAAAAATAATTTAAAAAAGACAACTTTTATTTTCTTTTTATGATGATATATGATTAATCATGGATATGAATGTGTGATGCAGGTGAGCTGAAAAAGATGGTAGCAGGGCCAACAGGGCTGCACACACAAGATCAGAAGCTGATATACAAGGAAAAAGAGAGGGATTCAAAATCTTTTCTTGACAGTGCTGGTGTGAAGAATGGATCAAAGATTTTGCTGGTTGAAGATGAAGTGAGCAGGGAGAGGCGTTGCGTTGAATCGCGCAAGAACGCTAAGTTGGAGATGGCAACAAGAGAGATTGCTGGCATCAGATTTGAAGTTGACAAGCTTGCAAAACAGGTGATGATCTGAAGGAAAAAATTTAATGGGATTCTTGCATTCTATGTTGAGAAATGACATAATTAATTTGGTTTGAAAATTAGTACTATTTCACAGTGGGTCATATGGTTTTGCTGAGATGAGTTGTTGAGTGACAGAGACTGGTTGCAATTTGGTAGGTGGCATCAATTGAATTGGAAATCAATGGAGGCAAGAAAGTTGTGGAGACAGTTTTATTGAGTTTAATTGAAGTGTTGATGACACAGCTAATAAAGTTGGATGGCATTGCTGCTGATGGAGATGTAAAGCTGCAGAGAAGAATGCAGGTAGAATTTACTCAACAAATAATTAAACTCTACTTCTTTTTTTATTCATTATTATTATTTTAATATGGAATGGAATCATTGAAGGTGAAAAGGGTGCAGAAGTATATTGAAACACTTGATATGCTGAAGATCAGAAATTCTGGGCTACAAAAAATCCAACTGCACCAGAAGCAGCAGCAACAGATTTACAGGAAAACTTTCCCAAAACAGCAAGAACTGAAGAAGCATGAGAATTTCAATCCAGGGGCAGTGGTGGTGACAACAAAATGGGAGACATTCTGATCAAGGCAGATTCAGATTTCCTCTCAGTTCAAGAAAAGTTGCTGTGATGAAAGATAATCCAAGAAATTTGATGCAAGTATGGATGGTCCAGGGAAATATATATTCCATATTATTTCAAATTCTTTTCTTCTGCACTCAGATTTTGGTAATTAATTGCATGCTCTACTACTGTTAAGGATGTGGATCACTTCCAATTTGTATATAAAAATGGTGTAAAAGTGGAGGTTAAAGGGCTTGTGATGGCCTAGTTCCTTACAATACATGTTTTTACACCAACGTTATAAAAACTAGTACCTCCGTCCCATAGCAATTGTTTTGTTTGGAAATGGCACAGATACCAATGCAAGTAGAGATAGAGAAAATTAGTATTTTATTAGTGAGTGTGTATAAACTTTCCATTTTAGGAAAGAAAACAATTGTTTGGGACAGACGAAAAAGGAAAACAAGACAATTGTTTTGGGACGGAGATAAGTTGTTTTTTTTAATTATTAGTGAGAATAATTTAGGTTTTTTTGGTGTAATTGATCAAGGCACGATCATTACCTAATCTCTTGCACAAGATTCCTCTGTTTCTTGAGATGATGGAAAAATGGACCAATCAGCATTCAACAATTTTATTTGGCTATACTTTACTAACTATACCATTAACTTTAAAAAAAAAAATGAAATATGCACTACTTGTTTGACTTTTAAGCCAACAAGTAATCTTTAAGTATTCTATTTTTATTTGTTATTAAGAGCCTAAGTTAGTGAAATTATTTGCATAAATTGATCGTTTCTCAGATTTTAACGAACCCTTTTCTATCTTGAACCGTGTATATCTCTCAAAGATCAAGTGATTTAAAAAAACCATTGACAAGTATATAAAAAAATAATAGAGATATGGCTATCGAGTTTAATTAATATCAATGCACTACATGTAAAGTGAGTTAAAAATAAACAAAAATCTGTGTGCTCATAAATAATAACTAGATTTACATCCGTGCGATGTGCAAATTCAAATACATGATATATTAGTATTTTTTATATTGAGAGAAATTTTAACAAAATCATATATTAACATATTTCTTATAATTTTTTGTAAATAAATCATAATTTTCATTCATCAATATTATATATTTCTATATTATAGTATGAATTGTTTTATGTATTATACATTATAAATCTTGATTTTCATTCATTAATATTATATATTTCTATATTATAATATGAATTATTTTATGTAGTATACATTCAACCACATATATAGTTCAATTAAAATAAAATAAATACATGAAACATGAAGTGTACAAAAATAAGAATTTAATTTTAAAAATTATCCCATAAGCAAATTATACTTATATTATTTGAAAAATAATAAATATAATAAATTAGTAAGTTGCAATATTTTAAAAAATGACAAATATAAATTTGTTAGTTTTTTTTTTTTTTGTTATTGCTTGTTGCACATCTATATTATAATAGAATAAATAAAGTAAAATAAATAAAAATATTATTGATGTGATATATTTTGAAGGCAAAGTGACAATGTAAATATGTACAACTATTTTGCTTTAATATATTGATATATATAACATTGATGATAATAATAATTAAAGCTGATCGATCAACAATATTATATCAGCACTTAACTCTTGGGTATATTAATACTTATTCATGAGAATAAAAGTAAATTTATAGAAAAATGTACAAAGATACTTACAATAGAGAATCTCTCTAAACATCACTCTGACTTTGTAGTTTGTATGTGACAAGTGTTTGCCATAATCCAACAATTATATAAGTTTTATCCCCAAGATTCTGTATAAGAACCTAATATTCATGTATTTACCTAAACCAAACCAATTTGCGTTGAATACCAGAATGAACAACTATGGTTGAACAAATAAAATCAACATCAACTTGTCCCTAGCTAGTTATTGAACCAAATTAATCATCAAGCTTTATTAGGTGTTCTAGAGTAGATGTAAAAGGTATTAAACTTCTAGAATATCACGATATATATAGTAGTAGGGGGATCAAAATTAAAACTCACCACCACCGGAAACCGATCGAAACGTAGATTGAACTCTTACCACCAAAATTAATGACAATTTAACTAACATTTGAATTTGATGCTCCTGCTCGATCGTGTCCATTTTTCCATTAAGATTTATATTCTCATTACTACCTTCCAACAGTTTGCATTATTTTAGATTGTGTCCCGAACAATATTTTATATATACTCTGACTGTCTCACATAAATAGTTCATTTTTCTTTTTTGTTCGTCCTGTCATATTAATCTATTTTCTTAAAATAGTAAATTTTTCATACTAATCAATAAAATATTCATTTCACTACCACCCACTACCACGCACATACCTTGGTTATCGTACACGGTCAAATTTGGACAATTTGACCGAGACGGAAAGAGTATTTATTATTACAATAAATTCTGGGAGCATATTTAGGCCTCTGCATCTTGCTCAGTTCACCAAATTTGACCGGGACGGAAAGAGTATTTATTATTACAATAAATTCTGGGAGCATATTTAGGCCTCTGCATCTTGCTCAGTTCACTTTTCCTCGTGGGGATGTCAATAAAGCTCGAAACCGATGGATCAGCCCGAAATCGGTGGGCTAAAATGCGGGTTAGGGTAAAAAATTTCCAACTCGAAATTATTTTTAACCGAACGGGTTGAACCCGACGGGTTGGCAGACCAAACGGGTTGAGTCCGGTGGGTTGCGGGTCAGCCCGTAGGTCCGGTAATATTTAATAATATTTTATTATTCATTATTTTTAGCATTATTTATATACTACTACAACCATTAATTATACACATAATTCCTTAAACCTAATTTTCGTCACCCAAAATCTCATTTATCTCTCCCAGTGACATGGTCCGTTACCCTCAAATAAAAAATCTCTCATTTCTTCCTCTTTCGTTGTCATCCACTCGTCACTCTCCTAATTAGAGTACCTATTCATTTCTTCATTTCTAGCACCTTTAGGCTCTCGTTGTGATGTTCACCCAAGTGAAAGTTACATTTAATTTTTATAGTTCCTATTTTATCATTTTATATGTGGAAGAATGCACTTCTATTACTTAAATTTAGTTGGTACAAAGGGATTGATGTATTTTTTTCAAACTATGACTGGACAACCTTTAATCCACTTATTACTATTTTTTTTTTGCAAAGATATTGTTGTTTGAAATCTTTTATTTATGTTTGTTCATCATTTTCTTTTTTATTTTTCTTAGGGGTTTTTAAAATATTTTAAGAAAATCTATATAAAAATAAACTTGTAAATCTTGTCAACCCGACAGGTCAGCCCGAAAATTGGTGGGTTAGGATTAGGTTCAAGAAATTTTAGCTCAATTAAACCCGGACCGAATAGCCCGTAACCCAATGGGTCAGTCCGATTGACATTCCTAATTGCTTACACGTGTAAGAATGAAATCCCACAACCCAAACTTACCTTAAAAGCCAATGTACAAATCACCTACGCTATATTAAAAATACAAATAAAAAGTAGAAAAACGGGTTTGATTCATCATAATTATTTATAAATAACTATTATATATATAAATATAGAGTGAGTTGTAATCATATGTTACTCATTTCTCCTATGTTACCATGTTACCTCTACATTATTTATAAACAATCAGATTTACATAAAAGGAAAACCCTTTGTCTATGCCTATTTACCAATTTAACGAGTATAATCAGGTGGAATTTGAGTCAAATCAGCTCGTAATTGACTCCTTAAATGTTGCCTCCGTGATCTTCGCCCATTGACTTCCTTAGATTGGTTGACTAATCAGCTCATTTTGCTTTCCTGGTTTTCTTGTAAGAATTGAACGGTTCGAAGCTGACTTTTCAGGAGTTGTCATTTATTTGGCACATCATATATATATATATATATATATATATATAGGGGAGTGATCTAGGCTGAACAAGTGTCTGTGAATGAACAGAGAATTAAATCTGGCCATCCATTTTTTACATCTACGTACCAGATTAACTATTGTCGTATATCATTTAATAGTACATTCTTTATCATTTAAAGGGCATTAATGGAAAATAAAAAAAAACAGCGTGCTTCAAAAACTGCAAGTCGAAAATAACGGGATCAGTTACCAATTAGATCACCCCACGATCTAGACAAAATTAAACCGATATTTAGGATGTTTGGTGCCTATCATTAATGTTTTAGAAACTCACACAAATTAGGTCAAACCTTTTTCAACTACACAAAAAACTCACACCTCCGATTTGCATTGTTCGACGACGATAACTGGAAAAAAATCCGGTGAGTTTGTCATTTTTAGTATTTTTCTTTAAAATCTTTTACCCAACCCAGAGAAAGCGATACATTGCGTTCAATATTTTGGTAGTTTGCGAAGAAAAAGTTTTCGAACGAAGTAGGAGGCCGACAAGAAGCAAACCCATGGCTCCGAAAAAGAAAACAAACTTGGGTGCTTCATCTTCTGGAACTTTACCAAAATCCACCACCGGCGCATCATCCTCAGGTACGATTTCTTTATTTTTTTGTTTGTACGAGTCGATTTCGATATCTGAAAAAAAAAAAAA
>JAPKLW010006085.1:0-18452 GCA_026898455.1 Plectranthus barbatus | reverse complement strand
CGTAAATTCAATTGGGAGTGTGCTTGAATTTACGATGTTAATCATTTGTAATCTTATAAAAAACAAAATAATAAGCATAGATGGATGTTGGTCTTCATTAAGTCAAAACGCAATGGGATGGACTCGCCAATTTCGGATGGAACTCGCCAATTTCAGATGGAACTCGCCAAATGGAGATGGAACTCGCTTATTTAATTAAAAAATGGAAATCTGTGAAATTGGATGGAACTCGCCGATTGAGGATGGAACTCGCCGATTTTGGATGGAACTCGCAAAATTGGGATGGAACTCGCAATTAATTTAACAAATGGACCTCTGATAAATTGGATGGAACTACCCAATTGAGGATGGAACTCGGCCAAATGGGATGGATTTGGCTCAAATAATTCACATGCATGCAAACACATTCAATTCGACTTTATTGAATTGAATAAAGCCAATATTTGCGGAGTTGGAATAAATATCACATGTATTTCTGGATTTAATAGTACAAAGATGCAGAAATATTACTATTACAACTATTCAAACTTATTATTCATGACTGAAAATATTTTGTCGCAAGTGAAACACTCATTCAATTTGAAACACTCTCTCATGCAATCGAATACTCATTCTCAGGAAATTCTCCCAAAAAATCAAACACAATCAAACACGCTTTCTCAAAAAATATGGAACATTTTTGTTCTTTCATTTTGCATTACAATGGTCAATGGGACAATGCATACAACTACATCGGCGGTGAAGAACGAGTTATCATGTTATCCACTCATGATATCACGATAGAAGGTCTCCAAAGAAATGTTCAATACATCCTAGATGCTCATGCCATGGTGGGCTCTTACACCCTTTATTATCTAGCTGAAACAAGAAGTGGGAGGACGGTTCCTTCAGTGTTGGCTACGGATACACACCTTCAACGGCTTTGTAACATGTTGTGGGAGCCGAAGCTTTATTTAGTGATGAACATGCAATCAAATGAAGCTGCTGGAAGCTCTCGTCGACAACCATCTCCATACAGGCCATACATGGCTTCATTGAGCCCACAACCGCACAACCCTTATAGTCCAACACCAGAAGAACTACATCGTTTTTCTACAACCATGATGTTTGGAGAAGGAAGCAGTGGAAGTCGAAGTTCTCCAGTCCCCGATTTAAACTACAATGCACCTGAAAATGATAGTGATGATGATGGCAACCATGATGGTGGTGATGAGGGTGATGATGATGAAGAAGACGGTGCCGACACACAAAATCCGAATGTAGTTGTCCATTCAGATGAGGACGACGAAGCAGAATTCGATACGGAATCATCCGATGGTTATGAACGCCACAATTACAATGCTTCGTTATTCAATTGTACAATTGAAGATTTCACCGCTTGGATCCGAGAACAAGGTGGTATCGATGCCATTGTATCAAGCCTGGTCCCGACTCAGCCTTTACCGGCTGAAATAGTTGATGTCCTAAGTCATCAAATGAACAACTGGTTATTGCCGATAATTCCAGTAGATACATCTGACGTACCTATATCACGAGATGTCCAAGCAGTATTGGACGAGGAATTGCAAAAAGGATCATTGTTTTGGTCTAAAGAAGACTTGTATGTGGCTGTCGGACTTTGGCACATGGAGCATCAAGTTGAGTTTAAAGTGTCGCGATCTACCAAAACTCGGGTGGAATATAGTTGCAGCCGCAGTGATAACTGTTCGTTCATGATTCGAGCCGCTAATTCAGATGGATGTTGGATTGTATACAAATTCTGCTCGAGTCATACTTGTGTTACAAGTATGGACAACATCCGAAGCAGAACTATACGCTCGAAGGCTATCTCTGCATATTTTGCTCGGAGAATGCGCCGACAAGGATCGATCATGAAACCGCGAGATATAATGGCGGAGCTGCAACATAATTTCGGCATAAAGGTGAGCTACAACAATGCCCTACGAGCTCGAAATGGAGCCATAGCTATGATATATGGTGGCTTAGAGGATTCTTTCAACTTGCTGCTGAAATATTTTTATGTTCTCGAACAGCACAATCCCGACACCATTACCGATCTTAATATCGGCGAAGATGGATGACTACGACAGTTTTTTGTTTGTTTGGGTGTGTCGCGTGCAGCATTCTCAACTTTATTACGGCAAGTGATTGTCATTGATGCCACACACCTCAAGGGCAGAAATAAAGGTGTGCTATTGGTTGCTGTAACCAAAGACGGCAACGAGCAGATATTTCCTCTGGCAATTGGATTTGCACCGATCGAGAATGATGAGAGCTGGACTTGGTTTATGTCCCGGATCCGGATGGCTTTCAATTCTGATGAGCATTTGCTGATTGTTTCAGATCAACACATCAGCATAGCAAACGCAGTAAGTACGGTTTATCCATAGGCAACACACGCTTTGTGTTGTTACCATATCCAGAGCAAGTTGACAACCTTCACTGCTCCAATTGTGAGGTTATACCATAAGGCAGCCTATGCTTACCGTCCTATAATCTATCAGAAGGCAATTGACCAGATTGCACAATATTGCCCGGCAGCTTACAACAAACTCATGATGCTCGGACCGGCAAAGTGGGCAAGGTCAAAATGCCCAGTTCGCCGATATAGCTTCATGACATCGAATGCAGCCGAAGTATTCAACTCCCGACTGTTAGATGCTAGACGTTTGCCGATCTGTTCCGTTGTCGATCTATATAGGCACATTGTAGAAAAATGGTTTGACGAAAGGCGTGCTAAGGCATTTGCAAGAACCGAAGAGTTGACTGAGGAATGCGTGGCCAAAATGACTCCAATGGTGGAGCTCTCACACAAATACTCTGTTGTGGCTATTAGTGATGATCAATTTAAAGTCAGCCTCAAAGATACAACGTGGAAGGTTGATCTCCAAGACAACTTGTGCGACTGTCGTGAATTTCAGCTGGATCTTATTCCATGCTCGCATGCTATTGCTGCAATTCGGTTAGTAAATATATAAATACATCATTCTTTAATTATAATGTTCACTACTTAATCTTTGTTGTTGACACAGCTTCAAGGGTACGAGTGTATATGACTACGTTTGGTCATACTACAAGACATCGAATTGGCAAGAAATATATGGAGGGGTCATACACCCGCTGCCTCCCAAAGATGAGTGAATTGTATCACCAGAAGCACAAGCTTGTGTTGTTTTGCCGCCGATTGTGAATCGGCAAGCCGGTCGACCCAGAAATAGTCGTCGTCCTTCAGGAGCAGAGGCAGGACAAACATCAACTTCTAGACGACGAGCTCCAAAGAAATGCAGTATATGTGGATCTACAAGTCACACGAAACGTGGTTGTCCAGAAAGAGTACCGCCTAATTAATTTGTTTGGTTTTTAGGAATTAATTTGCTTCATGTATTGTAATATGTTCGAATTAGTTGTCTTAAATTTGAGGACATGAAATTCCGTTCAAAGTGCTTGTGATTCCCATAATTTATATTTTATGTGCTTAGCTTTTCAATTTTAAATAAGAACAATTTTACATGATTTATATTATTTGAGAATCGCAACATGTAATGTAATGTAATTTTCAAAGATCCCACACGAAAATGTATATAAAATGGACTTCCAACCGATTTTTGTTGAATTCCATCTCATTTAAGCGACTTCCATCTGATTTAATCCGAATTCCATACGAATTACATACGAATTCCATATGAATTTCCAGACGAATTCCATACGGAATTCCACAGCCGAATTCCAGCTATAATGGCCGACTTCCATCCGAATTTAATTAATTCCAGCCCAATTCGAACCGAGTTCCATCCCATTTTCAAAGGCGAAGTCCGACGCACTATGTTTATTAATATTTTAGTGAAACCCTAAATGGATAATAATAAAATAAACAAACAATTGTAATTTTCGCACAAAACGATAAAAATGATTGGATGATTGAGACATTGTTGACAGAGAAAGTACACTTTTGCTATTTTGTGAAGTTTTTCATAAGGGTTGCTATTAGGTGAATGTGTTTTATAACTTTTGCTATTTAAAATTATTCCCTCTAAATTAATTTAGTTTATCATATGTTTAAAAATCCTCTACTAAGTGAATATTTTACTAAAAGCTGATAAGGTGTTTTATTTAAAAATTGATCATTTTGATTCTTTTGAAAATTTATTAACTAGGATTTTCTTACAATTACTATTTTCGAAAAATTGAGGAATTTCTCCATGAAGCAGGGCGGTGTGAAAACGCAGAAATAAAATTTCTCAAATATATTAAAATAGATGTAGAAGTATTGTTGGATAGTTCTAGATTTTAGAGTAGAAAACTATTAAATAAGGGAAGGTCTTCGGTTAGGCAGGCCTAAACGGTTTAGGCGGGTTTTATCCTATCCAAATGGGTCGACCCATCCCAAATAGGGTTTATTGGTAGGTCGAACCATCCCAAATAGGGTTTATTAATCCCAATTAGGATATATTATATGGATTTGGGCTTGGATTGATGGATAAAACCCGCCTAAACCGTTTAGGCCTGCCTAACCCAAATTTTTGCCATTAAATAAAACAGTCAATAGACAATGGTGCATGAGATATTAATAATGGACCAAAGTTGGGAATTGGAAGGCGTGATGTTTTTAAAGATACTCAATTGGATTTGGTAAAGATTTTTAAAAATTGTCTTTTCTTTTTTCCAATTTTAATGAAAATAGGATTATGTTATATGTGGATTACAACCCAATCCATTTACTACAACAGTTAGAAATTCATTTATCGTTTCTGCCCAAACATTCGAATAGACTCACTTAGTCACATAATCTGGAATACCAACAGGAGGCACCCAACACTCAAAGATCTCTTCGGTCTCAAGGAGGTTGGAACGGACTCATGTTGGCTGAGGAACTCTAACTCAGAAATAGGACTATTACGTCTTTCGTATTCTACACATGCTAGATTATCTTCTCAAATATAGCATCCTGTCCTTGATAGTATATTATATTGTATATCGTCAATGATCGTTCACGTCACAGTAACCCCTTTACTACCAACCCACTAATTTCCCATAATAGAGATCTAGGCGGACAAGCTGGTGGGACAAATATCACAGGTGGAAGTTATTAAATACCCCAAATCCATTGTAAAAAGGATAGATACAATAAAAGATGGGTTATGCTGTTAAAATGAATACATAAACTTTGAATCTCTTGAATAAAAGGTTTTATCGTTCCATTCTAAAAGTGATTGTTCCTAATGGAGTCTTTCCTCATTTTAAGTCACACCTCACAACAATTTTATCCACAACAGGTTGTAAATAGGGATGTCAATTTAGCCCGAAACTTGCGGGTTGGCCCGACTAATCCGAGCTAAAATGCAGGTTAGGGTTGAAATATTTTGGACCGAAAAAATTTAGCTCGAAACCGAATAACCTGAGGCCCGATAGGGTTGAGCCCGAAACCCGACGGGTTGGCCCGATTAACCCGATTATTTTTTTTATTAATATATTATCATAATTATAGTACTAAAATCTACTTCTAATATTGAAGATCATATTTATTAATTAAGTTTTAAGTTATATAATTATGTTTAGTTCAAATAGTATGCAATATATAGTTAAGTTTATTTATTTTTGAATTTAAAAATATTACTAAAATAAAAAATAATGAGTTTTTAATAGTTAAATTTATCATTATCTAAAAATTTGTTATGTGTTATGTATTTTTTATAAGAGAGAAGTATTATTTTATTTATTTTTTATTATTTAAAATATTAAAAGAGTGAAAAGATATTAAAAATAAAAAATTAATAAATTCATTGGCCCGACGGGCTTGACCGAAAACTGATGGGTTAGGGTTAAGGTTAAGATTTTTTAGCCCGAAAAAATTCCAACCCAATTCAACCCAGACCGATTAACCCACAGTCTAATAAGGCTGACCCGAAATTCGACGGGTTAATTCGATTGAGTCATTGACATCCCTAATTGTAAAGAATATAATAAAATTGTAGGCATAATTATATACTACCTCCGTCCCATAACATTAGTCTTGTTTCATTCCGGCACAGATACCAATGCGAGTAGAGATAGAGGAAATTAATATTTTATTAGTGAGTGTGTATTACTTTTCCATTTTAGGAAAGAGGACTAATGTTTGGGACAGACGAAAAAGGAAAACAGGACTAATGTTATGGGACGGAGGGAGTATAGTTTTTCGAAGATATATCAATAAAAAATATATTTATAAATTCACTTCATATATACATGGGTAATCCGACATGATGCCCGTTATTAGGGGCCCATGGGGCAAAAATTAATAATATCTTGCCGCATAAAATAATTACATATTTATGTACCTGTTTCATTTTTGTTTTTTATTTTCTAGCATATTTATGCACCAATTAAATGGAGAGTGATTGGTCCAGAATTTTGAAGAACTGGGGAGTTGGGGGAGGCATGCCACCCATTTAACGGTATTCATTCATAAATTTAATAGTTTTCAATTCAATATCAATTTATATTTAAAGAATTGTTGGAGAGAAATCAGTGCAAATGATGTAGAAGACGATTTTATTGTAGATGTGAAGTCATTTTGAAACGATGAGAAATATGGTTGAAAAAAATATTAATTTCAATTAAGTCTTAGAGATGCAATTGATATCACGCTAGAATATTAGTAGTATAAGCATGGTAACATGGTTGTGCTAATAAAATTAAAATAAAATAATTAATCGGGTAAATCTCATCGATCCATAGTTGTTAAACTTAACTTTATTGAGCCTTGAATTATTCAATCTCAAACTATTTGAATAAAATTTTGTTAGATCAAAATATGTTAATCTTAACCCTACATTTCAACTCAAGTTAATCCAACCAATCCATAGATTTTGAACTTCTAACCACCAAAGATAACTACGGCTTAGCCCTAGAGGGAGTGAATGTATTACTAGATCAAATCATTTAATAATATTGTCGAATTGCTTGAGTAAATGAATTCTCACAAAGAGTCTTGTTTGTGTTTTCATATGAAATATTTCATAAAAATAATAAAAAAGATTTACTCAATATGGTAATAGTTTAAATTAAATATTCGTTATATAAGTAAGTGGAGTAATATAAATGTTCCGTCGATACTGCAGTTAATTTAAACAACTTATACGGATTAACGATGAATTGTCAACTTTGTTTTTTAAAAACTTCTTTTAATAAATTAAGACTTCAAATCATTAATTTTCTATTCTTTTACTAAAAAACGTGGATGATGTTTGGTTTAAGATATTAAAACTTACAATGATATTTTTTTTCTATAAAAAAGAACTTTATTTCTGAAATTACAATTTTTCTCAAATTTTACCTAAGTTAAATTGTTATCAAGCCCACTAAACCGAAATTAAAATTGTGATTAAAACCTCAAGATTTAATTAAGAACTAGAAAATATATTATTTTTCGAGCTACTTGATAAATAATTAAATATTATCAATATTAATTATATATTTTGTTAGGATTTTTTTTAGAGAAATCCTTCCTTACTTTTTGATGTTTTGGTGGGTCAAAGAATGTAATCCATCTTAGTCAGTTTTTCCAGTTTGTAGAGTTCTAAATTGTAATCTTGGTATAGGATTGATCGAGTTGTAATAGAACTTATGCTGAAGACCGAGCAATGGAGAATGCTCGAGAACTGATTATCATAACTCCTAGCCTTGACCTAAAACTGTGTTGGAGCACTCAGTTTAAGGTCTATCCGGAGACTTATATTTACTTAGTGAATTATCCAGACCTTGGGTCTCAAGAGTGGATGTAGGATATTGAAGTTCGAACCACTATAAATCTCTGAGTGCTGTTTACTGCTTTCTTTCATACTTGCTCTATTTTTCTGTTTCACAATCTGACTCTTGAAACCTTCAATAGTTGTCCAAGTATTGAAGTGTATATACTGTGAAATCGACTTAAGGTAAAACAAAGACCTAAGCTTAAACTTTCCACACACAAAACTAACTATACTCTATTTTAGCGAACCAGTGCAAATGTCATTTAATACTTTCGTTGCATACACAAACCTTCCACTGCACAGTTTTGCACTCTGATTGGACCAACAAGTGGTATTGTTAGGAATATTGTTAGAAGTATTAAACCCCTTTACTGTCAATAATTTTGTAATTATATTTTGGTGCATCAAAACTCAAGCCAAGCAATAGCCGGTCTAGTTTCTAGCAACTTAGTATTGAGTCAAATGTAAAAGTCCTGTATAGGCAATATACACTTGAGTTGTAATAGAACTAGAAAAGAAGAAGAATAAAAAATGATGAAGGAATCAGCAGGCTTGATGATTGCTGAAGATCACTGAAGAAGACAAGTGAAAGTTAGCAAATACAGTGAAATGTTGAATGCACTCAAGAATGCTGTAGAAGTAACTACAGCAGAATACAAAGATCTTAGCAAAGACGGCTGAGACGCCAGCCGTAAGCCAACCGCCAGCAAACTCTCTACAACAATTAATAGAAACATTGGAGTCGTAAATCAGAAAGATCCAGATCACAAAGAAACCTGACGAATCAGAGAATAGAACAATCATCAGAGACAACGGAGGTTTCAAGTTTAAACAAAAAGATCCGTTCTGACAAAGACGGCCACAGATAGAAGCTACGCCAATAAGAGACGAGGAGGCTTGAAGAGTCTTTGTCCACTGCAGAAAAAGGAAGAACGCTGATAGGAGAGGAATGTCTTTGAGTCTAACGAATAAGATTTAAACAACAGTTTGAATCTTCACCTATAAATAGTTGTCATCCTAAATTGATTCTAAGGTTCGCAAAATTTTATTCACAGAGAAAACTAAAGAAGATCAAAACCCTCTCTACACTACGCGTACTTAACCAAGCTAGTACATGATTGAAGCTTATTCACAAGCTATCATACTTGAAGCTCGAGACCTCTGAAGTATAACTTCTAAGGTTGATATTGGAATTCTTTCTAATCCTAGAAAGAATCTAGCAGTCATCTTGCTGCGCAAGCGTGATTCTTACGGGCATCGCCAACACAAGGATAGGTTCTGGGAAAAACTATAAAACTACTAACAGTTGACGTCCAAGGAGAAGGGAGGTTTGTCCTCTCTCTACGGAGCGACAAGGTGAAGATTGAAGACCGAGGTGCTTGAAGGTGCGCTCTGACTAGACGGAGAAGCTGCTTAACATTAGAGATCATGCCCGACCTTGTACTTAATCTTTTAGTGAATTTTCAGTCGGAGGACTGAAGGGTGGACGTGGAACAATTTTTCAAACCACTATAAATCCTTGTATCTCTTTTAATGCTTTTATTCGTTATTTTGTGGCTGAGCATACTTGAAACTCAACACACCAAGTGTTGTAGTATAATCTGCAACTAACTTAACGAATATTCGAGCTTAAATACATTTGATAATCACTTGCTAAGTCGAGACCTTAGTAAGATAAGTGCAAGACCGTATTAATACTTCTGCTGCATATAAAAACACTCTGAACGGGGGACCAACAAGTGTTATCAGAGCGGTTGGTCTTTACAGACTAGCTGCTTCTGAGTCGCTTACGACCAGATATATATTTTCCTTGCATATCTGTGTTCTTGTGTTTAGCTCAGGTTAAAAGCAATAGCGAACAACGCGAAGTTTGGAAAGTTTGCTCCTAAAAGCTACTCCACCTGGAAAAAGAGGTCTTTGATCACTGATAAGTGCGTTATTTCGTTCACTTATCAATGGATTTTTAGGGTGTTTTGATTATTTTATGGTGTGTTTACTTTAAATTCTGAGCATCGCATTGGTTTTATATCTGAGTTGTTTGTCATGGTGAAAAATGCAGGTTTTGGAGTAAAAAAATCGACTAAGTAAAGAATGCTTGTTTTAAGCCTTGTCCTCTGTCTTGATCGACACCCGGGGTGTCGATCGACACCACTGCAGGGAGGAAGAAGTCGAGATGCAGGCTAATTTGGGATTTTTGCTTTCCTGTCGATCGACAGGGAGTCCGAAGAGAGAGCGTGTCGACAGGCGAGCTGATGGCTCGAGTTTGGAGCGTGTGTCGATCGACACACGGGCTTATTTTGGCGAACTTCTCTAATTATTAATTATTTCCATGTTTAAACAATTCTACTTAGTATATATACTTATGTTTTCGCGAGATTTAGGACTTATGCCACTTTTGAGACCTAAACCTAGAGTTTTGCATTGTTCTTGAGTTGCTTTGATCTGGAGTGAAGATTGTGATCGAACTTTTTGAAGATTGGATGCAATATCAAGACTTGTTTTCTCTATGAAGTATTGTTACAGGTTTTATCTTTCCATATTTTTGTTTAACATGAATATGTGTAGGTAATTCTTTGTTCAGATTCTAGGGTTTATATGATTGTCTTGGATGCATGTTTAGGTAATTAAATCGATCAATATTTTAAATTGGTTTCTCAATTCTTGTGCTTTTTCTTAATCTGATTAAATTGACCATTTGATTAGGTTTTCACAATTAATTAATTTGAGACTGAAAAGTGAAAAAGTGAAAATTGATTAATGGATTTAAGAATTGATAATATAGATTTTTAATTGTTTCTGAAAAGAATAATTTAATCCATAGGAATAAATCTGATGTTTTTGGGAGTTGTTAATTTTTCTAGAGACCGAGAAGATATAGGAAATTGACAATCTACTTTATAAATTGCCTAACCCTGGGATTTGTAATATTGTTCTGATGTTCCACCATAATCAATAGTTTAATTGATCGATTGATTTTCCTTGCATGCTATCCTTGACATGAACTTGCCCTGGAATCTGATATTTTCTCTAGTGTCTTAAAAACTCCATTTTTAAATCTATGCTTTAATTTAATTTTCTTGCAAAATCAGTTTTAAGTTTCAAACCCATCTAAATTTCTATTTACTTAGACAACAAACCGAAAATAAATGTTTCAGTATATGAGATGTTCGCTATTACAATCTCCGTGGGATCGATAATTTAAACTTGTCACTACTCAATAAGTATCATTAAAAAAATAGTGATCAATCACATTGATGAATATACATCCCGGATGAAGCAAGTGATCGAAAATGGACCGATCAAAATCCAAAAGGTAAATACCAGGGTTGGAGAAGACAAAGAAGGACCAGACGTAATGGTGGACACGTCATACGAAGAATGGACTCATGAAGATCAAGTTCGTGGCCAACTGGATTACGTAGCTATGGATTTAATCTTAAGTGTCTTGTCACCTACTCTAATAGCAGAAGCCCTGGAGTACAAGAATGCTAAAGAAATGTGGGACTTTCTTGGCACTCTAAGCACTGAGACGGATCAAATGAAGAAAAACAAGCTACAACAATGGGTAGACAGGTATGAATCTTTTCAACTAATTCCAGGTGAAACCATCAAGGACATGGAGGGCAGATTCAACACCATTGTAACTGAGTTAAAGAAGCTGGGAAGAACGTACGAGCTTTCCGACATGAATTCAAAGATTCTCTCGAGACTACCAAAGGAGGATTGGTTTGTCAAAGTGACCAGCCTAAAGGAGAAAGATCATTTATCCTTATGTGTGTTGTAGGAGATCTTAAAAGGAGCATACTGAGGAGGTAGAGTATTCAATATAAAAGTGAACCAAGAAAGAAACTGACATCTCAATTTCCAACACTTTTAGCTGAGCAGCTATCCCGCATACGCATGATATGCTTACGCACACCCCTAATTCCATTGTGCTTTAAAGAATAAAACTTCATGATCAGGGTGCTAGGCAAGGCTTTATCAGATGACACAAATTGCTCATCAATATCCTTCAACAACTTCTGAAAATTATCATACTACTCGACGGAACCTCTAATCTCTACTAATATTCTTGTCTTTATGAAGAATTAGATACAATTGAAACATAGTCGAAAGTAAAACACAGAAAACCAAATGGTGACAAAACATATTAATCATGATTCTCGTAAACGTAGATACAAAGCAAGGCAGAGGACAATCATACTTTGATACTAAATGTAAAAACATACCTTAACAATTTAAATATTATATCATATTGTTGCGGAAATAGAATCGACACATACTTCCAGCCATTGCTTGATTTCTACGAACGAACTTGAAGAACTTTAATTATCAGCAGATCTTCTGTAATTTTTCCCTTCTCTGTATCAATGGTGTATCAAATTGAATAAAAGGAAACTACAGTGGACCGTATACTAAAGACTGTATATTTATAATGATAACTTAATAACTTCTCCCCATCAAAGAAGTCACGTAGGTCAGTTTGAAAATAATGGTTCCCTAGAAATAGGGACAAGTTAGCCACTTAATTATTTAAAATATTTGAATGCGGTCAAATATAAATATTTAGGAGATTAATTAAAATATCAGAATTAATCTAACATTTTTCTCAATAATATAATTTTTGTGAAGTTATTATGCAAAATTCTTCGAATGGATCGTTTTGGTTTGTTAACATAATTTGTTAAGGTTCGATATAACAATATCAAAGTGAGTAAGTCAACAATCAAAACAAATAAATCTGAATTACAAGATAACCAAAACAAAGAAAATAATCAAACTTATGGTATTGAGGCACAATGAGTGAAGTAGGCCAAATGATACAAAGAAAATAATGCCAAGACATGACCTCAAACAATATGAGAAATTAGCAACAAAGAATAGAGTGACAATTTCTGCTCTAGTTTATTAAAGAGAATTAGTGAGTCACGGAAAATTAATCGGGTCCTTGTTTAAGATTTTGGGTCTAAACGAGGCCAAAATGTGAATGTCGACTCGAAAAATATCAGGCCTTGCCTCTCTATTGAGTTGCTCCTAGGTATGTGGGTTTTCAGGCCTTGGTCTGGACTCCCATGTTGGGCCCAAGATTGATATATATGCTGACTTTTAATCAAAATATGATTGATAATTTTTTCATGTGTTTATCTTTTAGTAATTGTGAGAAAATGCATTTACATTTTCGTATTAATCATATATATACATGAATAACAAAACTAAAACCTCAGTAACGCAAATACAACTTTAATTGTAATGCAAAATACAACCTTTAATGCATGGGAACACCAGAGCGGTGATCAGCTAGAAACCTTGCATAGCTAGGCTAAATTAAGTCCCAAACTTTCATCAGAGCTATAAGAACTTATTTCATATAAATTTGATTTAGTTTATGGCAAAAATTTGCGTTAGGCAGGCCTAAACGGTTTAGGCGGGTTTTATCCTACCCAAATGGGTTGACCCATCCCAAATAGGGTTTATTAATCCCAATTAGGGTATATTATATAGGTTTGGGCTTGGGTTAATGGATAAAATTTGACTAAATCGTTTAGGCCTGCCTAACCCAAGACCTTTCCTTAGTTTATTAGTTTGAGATAACAACTATTAAATTTATTGTAATAATATCATCGGAGGTATTTCGTTATGGCAAATGCTAGATATATCAAGTGCATGCGCAGCAAGTCTCAGTACTTAATATCGTCGTTTTCGAGTTTTAATTTGGAACTGCAGTGGCTGTCATTAAATTGGGGTTATTTTTTTTTTTTACCTCAAACCCTAATAGGTGGAAATTGTAAACCCTAACCCTTCTTTGGTGGAAAAATGTGGCATATCAGTGAAACCGTAATCACTATTTACGGTTTTAGGTAGAACTAAAATTAGGTTTAATTATCTAATTATTAAATAACTAACGACGCGTCTTAAAAAAAAATCAATAAAACCGTAAACATTGTTTACGGTTTTGGAAATTATTAATTTTCGGATAAAATTAAAAAAATAATTAAAACCGTTAACATTGTTTACGGTTTCGAATTTCCGAATTTTCGAATAAAATTTTTAAAAAATTAAAACCGTAAACATTCTTTACGGTTTTAATAAATTTGAAAATTAAAAAAAATAAAAAATGAAACCGTAAACGTTAACGTTTACGGAAAGACCAAAATCCCTAATCAGACATCGATCCCCTTTTCCCCCAAAGCACCACACCCGCCGCACCCGCCACCCCTGTCCGTCAGCCACGTCCCCGCCCGGCCCAGCCGTCCGTCGCCCACCGCCCTGCTGCTGTCGTCGTCGCCCACCGCCGTGCTGCCGTCGCCGTCGCCCGTGCTGCTGCTGCCACCCGCCGTCGCCCCTGTTGCTGCTGTCGTCGGCTGTCACCCACCGCCGGACCGTCGTCGCCCCTGCTGCCCTGCGCCGCCCCCCGCTGCCACCCACCGTCCCACCGGCGTCGCTGCTGCCACCCACCGTCCCATCGGTTGCCATCGTGAACCTTCCCACCTCCGGTAACACCTTCACTCACAATCTCTCTACATCTCAATTGATGATTATATGCTATAGAAATTGTAATGGCTGCTCCATTTATTATGTTGTATCGATCGATCGACCGTAGCTATGAACTAGAAAATTGTATATGGCTATATTTTGTACAATTAATTGTTTGAATTTTGGTTTTTAATATCATATTGATTAATTAATTATGATTGAGCCCCAAAGTATATTTTAAAATCGTGATTAATCATGTAGATTTTAAAATTATGATCAAAATATAGGTGAAATTGGGTTAGAGGTGGAGTCGAGTGCGTGAGTATTTGATATATTATTGAATTGGATATGCATCTTAATATGAATTTTAAAAAATGTAGGTAATGGCATCATCATCTTCTCAAGCTTTTGTTAATCAAGGCCCATTAATTCCTAATTTATTATATTTTCAACCTAAACACCGTTCATGTGGTGTTTTTACAATGATGAAGAGGCTCTAGCTCCCATAGGGTGTAGGAGGGGGGATAGTGCCTTTTGGATATATTTGGTTGATTCTGTGTTACAATGTCCTTATACTATGCAGCACATAGAACAAATGGGTTTTGATAGAGTGCTCCGGTTAGGAAATATTGTCCTAGACCGGTTTTTAGTTCAGAGTTTAATTGAAAGGTGGCGTCCTGAGACGAGCACCTTTCATTTTAGTTTTGGTGAGGCTACTATCACTCTACAGGATGTAGAGTGCCTTTTAGGAATAAGAACCGAAGGAAATGCTGTGACAGGGAGCGAAGAAGCTCCAGAGGGGGGATGGGGTCCTTATATTGAATATCATTTAGGCATCCAGAAAGTTAGTAAAAATGGAATATTCTTTAGAGATCTTGAGGATTTTATTTGCTTAGATCAAGCACGACTTCAATTAATTGATAATTGGCCTTTGAAGCGTGCCCGGGTTGTAGTTAGTTTTATTTTAGGTGGGTTGTTGTTCCCAGATACAAATGGGAACAGTGTTTATTGTCACTTAGTTCGCGCGTTAATTGAAGATAAAACATTCGAACTAAGTTGGGGTAGCGCTTGTTTGGCGGTTCTTTATAAAAATCTAAGCAAAGCAGCGATGAATCCGCTACCGAAGACCATTGGCGGTTGCTTAGTACTCTTGCAGGTAATTAGTACAAATGTTTAATTTATTTTACGAATGTAATTTATTTTAATATATATTACTACCTCCGTCCCAAAACAATTGTCTGGTTTGGAAATGACACAGATATCAATGCGAGTAGAGATAGAGGAAATTAGTATTTTATTAGTGAGTGTGTATTAACTTTCCATTTTAGGAAAGAGGACAATTCTTTGGGACAGACGAAAAAGGAAAACAAGACAATTGTTTGGGATGGAGGGAGTAATTGTTATGTATTTCTATTTATCCAGATTTGGGCATGGCAAAGATGTTTGCCTGTGCAGCCTCGGTCAATCACTCCTTATGCGGAGTTGCCCCTGTTGCATCCACATGATTACCGGTAAATATCTCATTTTTTAAAGAGTTGATCACTTAATTTTTTTATTACTTACCCTGAAATTCGTATTTGAAATTGCAGATGGTCGGGCCGTAAAGATCACACAAATGTGGGTAACCATAACCTGGAATCCTACAGAGAGCAGTTGGCCCTCATGTCCGAGGATCGGGTATATTTAGTTACTTATAGTTATTTAATTATAGTTATTTATTTTTGTAATTCTTGACTTTAAATTTTTGGACTGTAGTTTTTATTTTTTCCATATGAGGACCAAAACTGGTATGTCCGGTCCGATCAGACTCCTTGGACCTCCACCACCTTTCTGATTTGTTTTGAGGCGGTCGCGAGTTACCAGCAGGAGCGTGTCAAGCGACAGTTTGGTTGCATTCAGGACATACCAGATTCCGGGTTGTTGCTCTGTTCCAGTGAGGATGTCAAGGAATATGCCGATTGGAAGAGAACCGGACATACGATCAAAGATTGGGAGTTTCATCATTCTATCCCGGTGGCGATCCGGGATGATAGAAACAACCTACAAAATGTTCACCTCGGAGATAACCCCTTGATTGCCGGAGCACCCACAGTCTCACGAAACTACCTCGAATGGTTCGACCAAAGAACCGTAAAGTTTATAGAGAATCCGGCACATCGTCGGCCCAAGCCTGATGATGGATTCAGATCACAGGGTGATCGGCTACGACTAGTGGTTAGTTTTAATTTAATTATTTTTATATTTTTGTATTTTAAATATAAGCATAATACACAACTTGTTATAATTATTTCAGCTTAATCGGCTGGGTGACATAGACCATATGTTGGATGCTTCTCTTTCACACTATGGTACTATGTCTGCTCTTTCGAATGAAGATATGCCCATGCTTCTCCAAAACTTCAAAAATATGAAGCTTGAGGTCGCCCAATCCTTCGACTTATCCGGTGGTATGATGCAATCAGCTATCCATCCTTCATAATCAATTATCAATGAGGATCCGGGCGCGGATGGTCGTCCATTTGGGGTAGTGCACCGGGTTGGACGCGAAGGAGGAGGTAGAAAACCGGGTGGTGGATGGAGAAGGAGACGTTTGATTCAGCAAGAACTTCCGCCACATAATTCTCCGGGTGCTGAGTTTTTCGAGGGTCTTGAACATCTGCATCCTGAACTAGGGGCAGGCGCCGGTAACAAAATATAATTAATTTTTTATTGTTGTATATGATATGATTTGGTTAACAATTCTTTTTTGTTTTTTGGATTTTGTAGGTACGGTTGATGAGACCGGAGCAGATGATGCAGACATGGCTATGGATGAGGGGGATGATCAGACCGGAGCAGATATGGATGATCACGATGAATACACCCTCAGCCATCAGTTTGGTGATGAAACTACTCCTACAGGTATAAATATTTATAATTTTATTGTTATATGAATGTCTATTGATTCAAAAAAATTTGTTGCATTTGTAGCAAGTCAACCCATTAATCCACCGGCCAGCCGGAGCAAAGGAATAGGCAAAAGACACAAAATTCTATCATATTTTCAAAAAAGAGGCCCTGAATCCTCATTTACCGATCCATGATTGTATTTTACATTTTTTCACGAATGTTGTAGTTTTTTAAGAATTCTACGAATGTTGTAGTTATTTTCTTTGCTGAAGAATGTTGGAGAATGCTACGAATGTTGGAGTTTGGATTTCTTTGCTGGATTTTAAATTTGATTGGTGTTCTTTGTACAGGTTCGGTATAGACGTAGATACGTATAGCTCATGCCAAATTTTTTTGAAATATAATAATATTTTTTGAAATATAATCATATTTTTTGAAATATAATCATAAGAATGATATATAATCATATTACTTGAAATATAATCATAAGTATGATCTATAGTTCAATTATAATGAAATTACTTGAAATATAATCATAAGTATGAAATATAGTTCAAATATAATGGAATTACTTGAAATATAATCATAAGTATGATCTATAGTTCAATTATAATGGAATTACTTGAAATATAACCATAAGTATGATCTATAGTTCAATTATAATGAAATTACTTGAAATATAATCATAAGTATGATCTATAGTTCCATTATAATGAAATTACTTGAAATATAATCATAAGTATGATCTATAGTTCAATTATAATGAAATTACTTGAAATATAATCATAAGTATGATCTATAGTTCAATTATAATGGAATTACTTGAAATATAATCATAAGTATGATCTATAGTTCAATTATAATGCAATTACTTGAAATATAATCATAAGTATGATCTATAGTTCAAATATAATGGAAATACTTGAAATATAATCATAAGTATGATCTACAATTCAATCATAAGTATGATCTATAGATCATAAGTATGATCTATAGTTCAATTATAATGCAATTACTTGAAATATAATCATAATTATGATCTATAGTTCAATTATAATGGAATTACTTTAAATATAATCATAAGTACGATCTATAGTTCAATTATAATGAAATTACTTTAAATATAATTATAAGTACGATCTATATTTCAATTATAATGGAATTACTTGAAATATAATCATAAGTATGATCTATAGTTCCATTATAATGGAATTACTTGAAATATAATCATAAGTATGATCTATAGTTCAATTATAATGGAATTACTTGAAATATAATCATAAGTATGATCTATAGTTCCATTATAATGAAATTACTTGAAATATAATCATAAGTATGATCTATAGTTCGATTATAATG
>JAPKLW010006084.1:0-18455 GCA_026898455.1 Plectranthus barbatus | reverse complement strand
TGAGTTGATCATCCAAGCGCAGAAGCAACGCGAAGCTGTGGTAAAGCGAATTCGTTCGGACAATGGGACTGAATTCTGCAACGGTCCGCTGATGGATTTTTGCGCGGAGGCCGGGATCAAGCATGAGAGATCTACTCCAAGGCAACCGCAGCAGAATGGACTGGCAGAACGTAGGAACAGGACGCTGAAAGAAGCGGTCCGGTCCATGCTGGCTGAGTCCGGCTTGGGACAGAGTTTCTGGGGAGAAGCGTTGGTGACTGCCTGCTACACTCAGAATAGAAGCGGGATCAACGACAGACTCCAGAAAACTCCCTACGAAGTGTACTTTGGTCGTAAGCCTTCTATAGCTCATCTTCGTGCATTCGGTTCACCATGTTATATCCATAATAATGGGAAGTCGAAGTTAAATGCTTTCTCGCCTAAGGCCGATGAGGGTATGTTTGTCGGATATGGACATCCCTCTCACAAGGGCTATAGAGTATTTAACAAGACTACCCAGCTTGTGGAAATAACATGCAATGTTGTTTTTGATGAAGCTACTTTAGTGCGCAGGACCTTACGCCAACTGGCTGAAGATGTTCCTGAGGTCGAGGATGTCAGCAACCAGTTGGGCAGGAATTCTTCCGATGCTCAACCAACTGGTTCGACTAGACCTATGAATGGATCATCTTCACAACCAGTTCCCTCAGGTGCCCATCAGCAACCTGAGAGGGTCAGTGATGCAAATGACCTTGCTGAGACCTTACACTCAATCTCCCTGAGTGGATCTAGCAAAAATCAAGGGGGAATTCCGACTGGAATCTTTGAGCCAGAAGACAACGATGGACCAGCTGGAGTGGATGTTCCAGCTGATGCTGACAACGTTGGTGAAGGTTCAGGAAGCCAGTCAGACGGAGAAGCTGATGAAGAAGTTCCAACTGGTGAAAATCAACCAGCTGTTGAAGTTCCAGTTCCAACTGGTGATGTTCAACCGCCAGTTATTCTTCCAGCTCCGACTGGTGGAAATGTGGAAGCACCAGTCGTCAGGACAGATGAACCTAGTTCACAGCCGGCACCAGCAGTGGCTGGTCCTCCCAAATGGCTGAGGGATCACCCAACTGATGCTATTCTCGGTGATCCGGAAGGTTCTGTCCAGACTCGACACGGCAGTGCGCTCCTGAGTTGTTTTATCTCTCAAATGGAACCCACTTCCATAGGGGTGGCGCTCGAATCTGCCGATTGGATCAATGCCATGCAAGAGGAGCTTGCAGAATTCACTCGCAATAACGTTTGGGACTTGGTGGAGAGACCATCACATCAGTCAGTGATTGGCACCAAGTGGGTTTTCAAGAACAAGCGAGATGAGAATGGCACCGTGGTCAGAAACAAAGCTCGATTAGTCGCCAAAGGTTACAGGCAGTGTGAAGGGATCGATTTCGATGAGACCTTCGCACCAGTTGCCAGAATGGAGGCGATACGACTGTTCCTTGCTTATGCAGTGTATCACGGCTTCACAGTGTTCCAGATGGATGTGAAGAGCGCCTTCCTGAATGGCGAGCTAAAAGAGGAGGTATATGTCGAGCAACCTCCAGGCTTTGAAGTTGGCACCAAGGTGTACAAGCTGAGAAAGGCCCTGTATGGATTGAAACAGGCGCCCAGGGCTTGGTACGAAACGCTGTCACAATTCCTCACCAGCAATGGATTTCGGAAAGGGAAGATTGATAGGACTCTATTTCTTCTCAAGGATGGTGGTGACATGCTAATGGTGCAGATCTATGTAGATGACATCATATTCGGATCAAGGAATATAACTCTCTGCGAGAAGTTTTCTCAACTGATGCAGACATCATTTCAGATGAGTATGATGGGCAAGTTAACATACTTTCTCGGACTCCAGGTCCAGCAGTCAGCTGATGGAATTTTTATCAGCCAGCGGAAGTATACGAAGGACTTAATCCAGAAATATTGCCCAGAGAAAACTAAGTCCCTCAGAATACCTATGAGCACCAGTTGTCAAATATTTCTTGATGAGCAAGGTGAATCAATTGATCCTACCATTTACCGAGGAATCATTGGATCACTTCTCTACCTCACAGCCAGCCGACCCGACATTTCTTTTTCAGTCGGAGTGTGTGCCAGATTTCAAGCAAATCCGAAGAAGTCACACATGGAAGCTGCCAAAAGGATAGTGAAATATCTGAAGGGGACTGAATCTCTCGGAATATGGTATCCCAAGAATGATGAGCTTACACTCATTGGATATTCAGATTCAGACTTCGCTGGATGCCGTATTGACCGAAAGAGTACCAGTGGTACGTGTCAGTTTCTAGGACACAAGCTAATCAGTTGGTTTAGCAAGAAGCAGCACTCAGTTGCTACATCTACCACTGAGGCTGAATATGTTGCCGCTGCCAGTTGCTGTGCTCAAATAATTTGGATCAAGCAACAACTGGAGGATTATGAAGTGGACACTGGATGTGTTCCAATCTATTGCGACAACAACAGTGCTATGTGCATCACGAAGAATCCGGTTCATCACTCCAGAACCAAGCACATAGATATTCGACATCACTTCATTCGTGATCATGTCGAGAAGAAGGATGTCAGCGTGGACTATATCAGAACTGAAGATCAACTGGCTGACATCTTCACCAAGCCACTGCCAGAAGCAAGATTTAAGGAGTTGTGCATCAAACTCGGTCTTACGGAGATTGATGTGAGCCCAAATGATGAGGAAGAATGAGTCCCAGCTCTCATTCTGTTCTTGATCTTCTGGAGGACGCTGATTACGACTAAGTCCAAGCTCTTAGTTGTTTTCATTTAAGTGATATCTCTATCTAACAACTGGTGTCTACTGCGGAATCTTGCCAGCATAGGCCATCAGTTGAAGCGAAATTGGGTCCCAGCTCCCAATTCCTAGAGAAGAGAAGATTATGCGGAATAAAATTGAGTCCAAGCGCTCAATTTTCCATCTTTCCAGTTGCCAGCTGATAACTGATGGAAGTCTGCCAGCAGCAAGTACTATCAGCAAGTGGTATCAGTTGCTAACTGATGAAGAGGCCAACCAGTTAGGGGGAAATATGCAACTGGTATGTGCTACCGATGACCAGTCTTGCCAGCTGTCTCAGAAAAGGCGGGATTGTTCAAATCCAAGTAGCGTGTACAGCTCTCAGAATTTAATGCGGCATTTAATGCCACATTTAATGCGCACAGCGTCTGCGCAGTCCGACGTTTGGTTGCCACCAATCGCTGAGCGCCACGTCAACTACACGACGTAGCCCACGTCAGCACGACCACGCACGTCGCACAGGAAACCGAGCCTGCTGATGACCGTCGATCCCCGCTTGCTGAGCGTTGATCTTGATCGTCTGATCCTGCATGGACTTGGGTATAAATACCCGATGCCTTTTCGACGGAAAAACCTTTTACGATCATTCAATTTCAGAAACCCTACTCTCTCAAGCTTTCCTTAAGATTTCTTCTGAAATTATGGCTTCATCTTCCCGACAACCAGATGATAACCCTCCATCTCCATCTACATCTTCTTCGTCTGGTTCACCAGAATTACCAGTCGCAGAAGCCCACATGCCGACTTACACTGGCATCACACAGATGGTCGATGTAGACTACACCCTTCCGTTCGCTCGACTGGTTCAGTTGTACAAGCCAGCGACCAAGGCTCAACTTTCAAACGCGCAAATCAGGGCGGCGCAAGTTCAGAAAGAAAAAATTTTGAACGAGAAGCTGGCGCGCAAGAATTATGGAGCGGAGTTGATCGAGATGATCGACCGGGAAGGCCTTCGACAATATCTGACGGCAAGGCCCGAGACCTTCCATCCGCATATGGTGGCGGAGTTCTATGCACGGGCCGTGATTGCTGACGGGAGGAAGTCTTTCACCACTTCCGTCTTCGGCCATCTAATCACTGTCAGCGCCGAATATCTCGCCAACTTGTTCGGATTGAGGAACGAGGGAATGGAGATAGCCACCTACTTCCACAACGATGTAGAGGAGTTCAGGAGGCGATGGACTCAGTGGAAGAGGGAGGGGGTGACAAGTTTTCGCACTGGAATGCGGAAGTCGGAGATGGACGACTGGTGGCAGATGGTGTGCGACATCGTCGTCAGGATGCTGCAGTGCGAAGTTGGCTCATATGCTGAGTTGAGCCTGCGCAAATTCTCCGTGATGTGCGCGCTGGTGGATGGCGTGGAAGGGAACTGGGCCGAGTTCTTTTTCGGGAGACTGCTGGAGAATGTTGATCGCAACATCAACATTCCAATTGATGGGACGTTCACTCACTCCGTATCCTTTGGGCTGCGGATCAGCCATATTTTGGAGATGGAGATTGGAGATGGAGTGGACCAGGGGGAGCAACTGGTGAGTTCGGATTTCATTCCGCCCACCAAGGAGCAGGCAAAGCTGCCCCGCCCTGACTACCATAAGCCGCGGAGGCTGAAGGGAAAGACAGCAGTCGACCCAGCTGAGGTTGTCTCTGAGGAGGACTCGGAAGACCTGGGAGAGCAAGTGCCAGCTGTGGCTCTCCCACTGACAGCTGAGGCAAGGGCAGCGCTGAAGAGGAAGATGGAGACGGAGTCTCTCTTCGAGACCATGGAAGGCGCGGTGGCTGAGGCGACTGGTATTCACCCACGAGACGTACAACTTGTACCAGTCACCAAGAAGCCTACCCACAAGAAGCCCAAGACTTCCCAGCACCAGCAGCCACCATCAGCTGTGGCATATCACCCCGAGTCTGGGAAGATCTCCATCCCAGTCAAGAAGTCCGTTCTGGGCCTGACTGAGGAGGAGACGCTGGAGAAGATGACTCGCAAGCGCAAGCGAGTCATGACCAAGGCGCAGAAGGCTGAGAAGCACGCCAAGATGGCAAGGAGTGCTTCCTTGGTGAGGAAGAAGCAGGCCAAGTCAAGGCTCCGGGCTCTGCTGGCGAAGCAGAAGAGAGAGGCGGAGCTGGCGGCCAGGGATGAGCGCTTTGCTCAGATCAAGGCTGAGACTGAGGCCAGGCGCCAGCAGGAATTAAAGGAGCAACTGAGGCTGGCGACCAGGGGCAAAGGAAAAGCGTTCGAATCCACAAGTGCAAGGCCACCAGCACCAGCTCCAGGCGAAATCTTATCTGAAGAAACTTTTGAACGCCTGCTGGTGCTGGGCGCTGACAAGGATGTACTATCCCTTGTGGATGAGTACCAGCCGGAGGAGGAAACCGCTGATGTCCCTCCACCCGTGCAAGGGGGTGGTGGAGGTGACGACGTCCCACTGGCCGCGCAAGGGGGTGCCAGTGGAGGAGAAGAAGAGCGGGCGACCACCCCGGTACAACTGGCGAGCTTCTCGGATGTCAGTTCTGAATCCGAGGATGAAGAGGAACCAAGGGCTGAGAAGCCAGAGCAGGAGCCAGCTACGGAGGTGATTCATCACTCAATGGTGCAGAGGATGGAGCCAAGGGATCTGTTCCCAGACTTTGAAGATAAGGCTCAAGTTTCTGCCAGTCGCCCCCGATCCACAGATGCCTCGACATCAACTTCTGGGCGACCAGCAGCATCCTCAACATCACCAGTTAGGCGTGCTTGAACTGCAAGGCGCCCTTATATGCTCTGCATCCAAGAGCATCAACTGGTTGATGAGGATACTTTCCAGGCACGAGTGACAGGAGTGCACCGGTGGGAGCAGCGCGCGGAGATGGCATTTCATAATTCAAGAGTGCCAGAGCCATCTGCATTCAACATCATACCCTTCAGCGGACTCCCCCACCAGTCGGTATATGCCTCCAGAATCACTGACTGGTGCCTGCCTCTGCAGCCAGTGGAATATTACAACTCCACTCTCTATGAGTATGCTGAGAACATCACGGTGGAGGTGGAAAATGCCGTCAATGACGAGATAATATCCAGCTACCGAAGGCTCTGGAGAGTGGATCCGGAACTATGTCTGGAGTTCCGGAGATGGCGAATTTTTGACAGATGCCAGCGCCTGCTGACTGTGGAGAAGCGGGCGGTTCTCTATGCCAGGCTGGGTCTTGGCTACTGGAGAGCGGAGGAGGAGTGGGCCAATGCTTTCATGGGCACCGATCCTGAATACCACCAGCAACTGTCTACAAGGAGGATCCAGCGCCGCTTGCTGAAGATTGCAGAGTATAGGCAGCTGACTGGAAGCTCCGGCCTCCCGCCACGGCAAAAGGTCAAGTTACCTTTTCTCCAGTTCCGAGTCAGCAGTCGGGGGTACCAGCTGACGTACGCGCTCCGACGCCTCAGAGTGCTGGTTACCCTCCCAAGGATCCCTCCCTATCATGCTATCCTGTTCGACATGGCTGCCTGCGCCTTGCTGGTAGACCATACTGTGGAGGAGGATCCTTCTCGTGGCTTGTGGCTGACCCTTGCCGTCCCTCATGTTCCTATTGTCTCGGGCGATCTCGTCCCTGATTCTATGGACTGGCAAGTGGTGGAATTCACTGAACAAGTCCAGCCAGCTCCAGCCACAGTGCCAGTGGTGGAATCAGCTGAGGAGCCAGCTGAGGAAGTACAAGTTGAGGCACCAGCAGCTGCTGCAGTGCCAGCGGAGGAGCCAGCCCCGATGGAGATATCAGCTGCATCCGAACCAGCAGCGGCTCCTTCCGCAACTGATGTGCCTTCCTCTTCCCTTGCAGTTTCAGCACAGCCTCTCTCCGAGGTCCATCCGCCTGCGCAACTGCTTGATCTCATTGATGCCAGGATGGACCAGCGCTTTTCCTCCTACCGAGCAGAGATGGCGCAACAAATGGAGACCTTCACCTCTGGGGTGAACTCCTTTTTGGTGCGGATCCAAGAGGGGGAAGATGCGCGAGCACGTGCCGAGGCTGAGAGGTTCCGTCTTGCTGAAGAGGAGAGGAGGATAGCTGCTGAGGAAAGGGAGAAGAGCAGACAAGACATGGCGGCTCTTACTGAGATCTTGAGGAACCTAGCTAATCGAAATCAATCTCCTGGATCTTCTTCTCAGCCATAGGTCCTGTGCTCTTCAATTTTTTGTGTAAGTAATTTTGTATCAGTCTAGACTAGTCAGTTGTCCTTCCTGTATTTGTAATTTCACATCATTAATGGATTGACTACTGACGGGTTGACGACAATTTCTCATTGTCCAACTGATGTCAAACTGTTTACTTACCAGCTGAACTTACACTTTCTGTGTAATCAGCACCAGCACTCATCTCACACACTTTAAATCTTTTTGCTCTGATCTAAATTTCTGTATTTTAAACGAGCAATATCTCTCCTGGTTTGAGGGGGAAGATCTTTAGTTAGAGCTGATGTGAGGAAGTAGTTTCATGGGTTTAGATCTGATAGGTTTATCTTGTAAAACCCAGAAATACTTTGTAATTTTCCTCATCAGCTGAGTGCTCGCTGGTTAGGCTTTGATCGCACCAAAAAGGGGGAAATTGTTGGGAAATCTGGCTAAGTTTCCTTTCCCTCAGTAGCACTCATAGAAATGATGTGATTTTGTTGTCTAGATCATAGTTTTGGTGCATCAAATCCTAAGTCCAACCAGCGTCAGTCTGTCTCTAGAATAGCTCTAGTCTCAAATGTAAAGTCCTGTTTAGGTCTTTTGAGTTGTAAGTCGTAGCTGATCAAGACTCATGCTGGCTACTGTTCACCAGCATGAGATGTGCTTACCAGTTGAGAAAAGTCTCACCAGCAAGCGACTGACAAGACTCATGCTGACACTGTTCATCAGCATGGAGTAGAGCTATTGACTGGTCACTGTTCACCAGTTGGAAGGATTTCACCAGCAGGAGGCTGACAAATCCTACCAGCAGAATACGTGTTCTGGCTGACACTATTCACCAGCGGTGAAGCCACCAGTCAAGGGAGATTCGAAGGAAGGGTTAACATCAGACATATTGGTAGACTTAGATTGTGCAAGCGTAAGTCACCAGCAGAGACTGCCAGCACAAGATCACCAGAATGATCTACCAGTCGGATGTTACCAGCAGAATTCAAGATTCACTCTCCCAGTATCTTAGAGACAAAAAGAAGATTCGTCTGAGGAATATACTGACAAAGTATGACTTTAAGGGAGGATACCTTAAAGTCTATCAGTTCAAGACACCAGTTCCGATTCCTCGTACTGACGAATAGAGCCGTTCTGACACAAAGAGGTCTGTGTCAGAAAAAGCGGACACAAGCATGGCGCTTTCCGGAAATTCCTACCTGCCGCCGTCAGAAGGACATGCGAGGACAGAGACTTTTCCGGATGTGTCCAAACGGCTAGAATATTTGAATGGGATCCCTCGGCTATAAATACCTGGGATCCATCAACATTCAATGTTCTTGGCCAACTCTTCACCTACCGAAAGACTGAAATTTATTACGCTCAAGCAAGTAAAAGCATACAACTTTCGAGGCCTCTCTAAAGGCTATCCGTGTGTTGATTTATTCAAACACGAGACTTCAAGCTTCCAGCTTGTAAGTTACAGACCTCGCTTGGTGTTCTTTCTCTTTCTGAGGAAGAACATAGCAGCTCTAGAGCCAGCCAGCTCTTGAGTTATTACGGGCAGTTTGCCGTAGAGGATTTACGTTCTTGGGAGAACTCAACACCCAGCTAGTCAGAGGAGGAGGTTGAAGTGACGTGCTCGCACTCCATCCATCTGACAAGAGCTGAAGAAGGACAAGGACCGGGAGCGGTTGATCCAGTGGACTGGTAGACGGGGCATTTACCAGCTGGAGATAGATCGTAGGAACTTTGTACCGGATTACTCTTATAGTGAATTTCCAGTGAGTCGACTGGAGAGTGGACGTAGATCAGTTGATCGAACCACTATAAAAATCCTTTGCCTTTATCTGCTTTCAGTATTTAAATTTGTATTTGAAACCCAGCACTCAAGTGCTGGTGTATATCTGAAAACTGATAACTGTGCAAACTAGGCTTAAAATATTCTAAGTGTTGAGCTACCAGCTGACCAGCCAGTAGCCAGTCAGCTGAGTACTCATAGTGCTAGTTGACTTACCAGCTGACAAGGTCCCAGTCAGCTGAGTAACCAGCAGAGTGCAAGAAACGAACTAACACATTTTCCGCTGCCAAGTTACACCCTGATAAACCGGGACCAACAAACACCAAACTATACATATAAGTTTAATAAAATAAATAAAAGTATATATAACACAAAATCATTTGAATAATTTGAGTCGTGACGATCATTCATAAATCGAAATAAATAATGAAATAATTTGAATCTCACTATGTTACATAAATAAAATGTATGTTGATGTAATTTATCTTAAAATAAGTTTATTATATATATATATATATATATATATATATATATATTTTCATTATCAAATATGCATTCTAATATTATTGCATTGCATAAAATTAAAAATTATATTCTCACCTTATTTTATCTTAAAATTTGTTAATTTTATCTTTAAATTGTTTATTATATCTCTATATAATATGTATTTTCTGAAGTAATATAATGCATTTTATGCATCATATTGTGCATTTTAAGTACGATTTCATGCATTTTAGGTACATTTTCGTGCATTTTACGAAAATCAATGTGTTGTTATGAGATTTATGCATAGAATCACTATTTTTTTCGTTAAAGTTTTCGTCCTCTAAATTTATCCAATAAGGATTATGTTTGAAAGATAATTAAATTATCTTTAATTTGATATATAATACATGAAAAACGAATTTAAATTGAGTGAGTTATGATCATTTAATGTTTTTAGTAGTTAGAAGATAGAGAAAATATTTTATAAAATTATCCTTAAAATCGAATAATGCAGAATATATTACAAAAAATGAACACGGAAATTTTTAAATCTTGAGCGTTGATATGCAAAGATAGAGGGCTGAGATTTATTCTCATTTCTCATACTAAAAACTATTCTCATATGATCACCACTATATATATATATATATATAGGGAGCAGATCCTATACTAAAAACTTGTTTGTGCTAAAATGCTAATGATGTTTGATTAGTTAGTGTATTATGCTTGTTTAGTTATTATGTTATGTTTCATTGAATTGCATAACCACCCACATCAAAATAAATAATTTCAATATAAAAAATTCGATATTGACCATTCATCCATCAAAATCAAGGGTGTATGATTTATTCCTACTTAACATCTTTTCACTTTTTAGCATTTGATCCTCTTCCCTATATATATATATATATAGGGTAGTGATTAGGTGATAATAGAATTTCTCGTGCTAAATGAGAAAAGATCTCAGCCATTTAAAATCTCAATCGATGGCACAGATTAAGCCCGTCCCTTCCAATTTTCGATGCATATTTTGCACATACTCAATGCATAAAAGGGCAAAAATGTAAAAAATATATTTTCAAGAATTTCATTTCGTGCAGTTCATAAAACATAATATGCATACGTTCAATGTTAAAAATGCAATATTTTAGGCAAAAACTGCAGCATATAATCAATGCAAAAAATGCACTCAATATGAATACAAAAATGCATATGCTTTAGAATAAAAATGCATCTTTCTCAAGTTAATAATGCATCATTTGATGCAAAAAAATGCAAATATTTAGGAACATTTTTTATGCGTAATTGATGCATTTTTTTTATCTTGGACGTAAATATAATGAAGAACATATACCAACTGAATATGAAATCAAGATTTTCGTGCTAATCTTCTAAATTTAACATATTCAATATGAATATCATATGAATCGTCGTAAGAATATGTTTAATTATATGATTCGTAAAAAATAGATTTGAATCGAGAAATATATAATCGTTTGATTATAAATGGGAGGAAAGAGAAATTAGGAGAGATAGTGTGTTTAGATCTAAATAGACAGTTACTATCTTGCCCTTTTATGCATTGAGTATGTGCAAAATATACATCGAAAATTGGAAGGGACGGGCTTAATATGTGCCGTCGATTGAGATTTTAAACGGCTGAGATCTTTTCTCATTTAGCACGGGAAATCAATACTCTCTCTCTCTCTCTCTATATATATATATATATATATATATATATATATATATATGGGAGTGATCATATGAGAACTCTCCTTACCAAGTGAAAATAAGAACTAATCTCGGCCATCCAATTGGTGATCCAACGCTCAAGACTAAATAAATCCCGTCTACATTATAGTGTAGTAAAACATGCATTAAAGGGTAATTTTGTAATATTTTTTCTCTCTCCTCTAAAATCATCCTAAATCTTTAAATGATCATATCTCATTCGATTTAGATTATTTTTAATGTATCATATACCAAATTAAAGGTAATTTAATTATCTTTCAAACGAAATCCCTATTGCATATGTTTCGATTTAAAAATCATTGTAAAAATGAAAATTAATGATTATATGCATAATTCTCGTAACAGTAAATGAATTTTTATAATAATGAATGGAGTTGCACAATATAATGCATGAAGTTATATTATATAATGCAAAATATGATAGATAAAATGCAATAACTTTTTTCCCACAAAATAAAAAAAAATTAAAATTCATTATCTTTGCATACTGTAATATCATAGTTGTTATAAAAGTTGATCATATATTACTTGTTTTTAATTATGTATTTTTTTTGTTATATTATATAAATGTATATTACTATATTATATAATGCATGTTTGTTAGGTATATAATGAATGTTTGTTAGGTATATAATGCATGTCGTGGTCAATATAATGCATGAAGTTATATAATGAATACAATTGCAGAACATAATGCATGAAATTATAATATATAATGCAGAATATGATAGATAAAATACAACATGTTTATTTCAGCGAAATCATCATTCATCAATATATTTGCACGTGTTATGTATTATATAGCAATAACATATGAATTATAATGAAAGTAATATAATTTTTTTAAAATAAAAGTAATACCATATATAATATGCATAATTTTTGTAACAGTACACAAATTCTTATATAATGAATATAATTGCACAATATAATGCATGAAGTTACAATATATAATGCAGAATATGATAAATAAAATGTAACATGTTTATTTCAGCGAAATCGTCATTTATTATTATATTTGCACTTGTTATGTATTATATAGTAATAACATATGTATTATAATGAAAGTAATATAATTTTTCTCTAAAACAAAAGTAATACTATATATAATGGAGGAAGTAATATCGTATAATAATAGTAATATTGTTCTAAAATAAGAGTAATATCATATTGTAATGTAGGAAGATGTGTGTTAGGTATATAATGAAAGTTTGGTATATAATGCATGTTTCCTATGCATATAATGCATGTTTGTTAGATATATAATGCATGTCGAGATAGAATATGCAAACATAATCTTAAATAAGTACAAAATGACAAAAATACCTTACAATGCAGGTTTTTTGAGGTAAAATGACCGAAAATTTTAGTAAAATCCTGAGCGTTCATTCATCAAAATCAATGGCGATGATTGGTTCTTATTTCTTATGGTAAGAGTGGTTCTCACTGGATCGCATCCCTATATATATATATATATATATATATATATATATGGGCTTAATCCGGTGAGAATAGAGAATATTAGAATACTACTTTGTAACGCCCCTCGTAAATTTTAAATGTAATTATCGAATTTCTGGAAATTATATTTTGTTATCGAATCCAATTCAAAGCTATGCGATCGATTTGATTGGAAATTTATTATTTTGAGCATTTATTTAATTTTCAATCCTATTTCAAGAAGAATAAATAAATATTAAATTAATAATTAATATAATAATTTATTTGATGACCCGACATTTTTATATCGAGATAATATCGATCGATAAATATTCGCGAGTAGACGAAATATTACGGTCTCCCGTACAATGACACGAGGAGATGTGGAGTTGACGTGAGGTGATGTTAAAGTGACCGATGTGACAAGCGAATGACAACCACTTTAACCTTTTTGACTTTTGGTAATTCCGAAATTACCCTCGCCTCTCTTCTATAAATAGAAGGCTTACACTTCAAGTTTTAATTTCACTTTCTCTCACAAATTACTCCAAAGAATTTCCGGTGAGAATTCCGGCGAACTCCGGCAAGCTCTGACGAAGCTCCAGCTAAGTGTTTTCAAGGTAAAACTATACCTTTTCGAAATCCTCTCTTCGTTTCCTTTCCATTTCCAACCTTAGAATCTCTTTCTTTTGTATTTCGATGTAAGAAATCAAGGAATCAAGGGTCGATCAAGCCCCCGAAGCTCAACGAACGTCCTAGAGGTATAGATCGAACCTCCCTCTAGCTATTTTATCGATTTAAGCATGTTATGATTTATACCCTAGTTTATAAATGTCATTATCTAGGCTTGATATTGAGTTTATGAGTACGTATGCATGTTTAGCATGTTATATTATGAGCCTAGAAACGATATATCGACCTAGGAATCGATTTGCGTTGATTTTGGAGCATTTTTGGTATATTTGTCCAATATGATAATATTGTGGTTAAATCTCGATTCCAACATGTTTTGATGGTTTAAATCAAGTCTGGACTCATTATATATGTTTAGAAACCATTTGATGTTGTTAGAAATCGATTGGACGAGCCCGGATAACCGTTTGAGCCAAAACACAAAAATCCCGCCGAAGGCATCAAGCCTCTGTTTCGATCGACACAGATTGTGTCGATCAACACAAAGCCAAAATTTCGATCGACACAATCTGTGTCGATCGACACAAATGTTGTTCCTTAAGATTTTGTTGTCGACCCTTTGTATCGCTCGACACACTTCATTTCGATCGACATTCTTGATATAACAAGCCATTTCGATCGACACACTTGGTGTCGGTCGACACACACATGAATTCGGTCAACATTTCTTCATGTCGACCGACATTAACCAAACTGGTCGACACATGCTTCGGTTGACACACACATGTATGTCAAACGTGCATATCGATCGACACCACCTATGTCGATTGATACAGATGCATAATTTGAAATTTTCAACTTTCATTCTTCGATCGATTCGACTTATCATTCATACCTTTTGATATTTTTTCGATTGATCATTTAATACAACCATATCTAAACTCTAAATTCATCTTTCAACCAATTGAATTCCAATTTCGATCGATATTCCTTGTATCAATCGACAATGAGATGTTATCTTCCATAACTTCTCCGAGAATCTTTTCAATTCAAATCGATTTGATTTGCTTAACCAAACTCTTGTAACTCGAACTTCCTTTGAAGCTTATTCTTTAAACCAAACTTGTTAAACCTCAACCTTTGAAATCTTAATTCGATCTTTGTCTGAGATCAAGAATCTCATCGATTATTTTGTTGAAACAACTTGATGAGTTCTTATACTCTCAAGCAATGTACGATGATTCATAATGAATATGAAACATCTTTCAATCTTAAACTCTTGAAAGTACTTAGTCACTTGACGAAGTCATTTATTTTGTTCAAACAAATTGAACTATTATTCATGCTTCTTGAATTAAGGCTTGATATTGAATCACGAGCTATCGAATTAACGTTTGACTACCTTGTCCGTCAAACTAAATTGCCAAGACATTTTTCCATATCCTTACCCAATGGCTCAAACGTGAAAAGTCCAAGATCGATTAAGAGTCTAGAACTATTTAGTGAGTTAGATTTCAAATAATCTATTATCCCTTGAGGATTTATTTGTATTCCTCATGTCAAAGGAAAGGGAAAGGAGAAGATCAATTGCTAGAACAACCAATCACGTAACCGCACCTACTCAAGGTGGGCTTTCTTTTACCCCTATATAGTGGGCCAAATTAAAAATATGAAAATAATGTTTTCTTTTCAAAACATATCAAGCATGAAATGAAATGTTTCGTTTTAAACTGTTTTGTCATTGCCTACTGTTTGTGTTTGCTATCTGTCCTCTCAGTGGGGGAACCCCACTCAGAGAAGAACATCAAACGTATTCAACGTGAATGTTGACTCTGCGTATTGCTAGTCTTATCGATTGTACCCAGGTAGTGAAAGAGATACCATGGGTTAGTGCACTATGATGCTGACATGTTAGGGGTCATGCCCTACTCGGACTAGCATCGTGACTGTGGTAGGTGGCCACCTCCCAGTCACATGATCATTTGCAGATAGTTTAACAAAGTAAAAAGGAGCATGCTCATTCATGAAATGTTTTGGTGCAATGGGAGGATTTCAAACTTAAAACCCCATGTGCAACCCGATTAAAAAGGCATGACAAACTTATATGTATGTATGTTTTCGGGCATGTGCTCACTAAGTACAATTTGTACTTAGCCCCTCGCATTATTTCTAAAATGCGCAGGTTAAAAGAAGCTTTTGGAGCAAGAGTACGAGGCAGCAGTCAAAGTGGAGCTGAAGATTCTTTTTGTAATAGTTAGATGCTGAAGTATGTATCTTCATATACATACTTCATTGATAACTTTCCGCTGCTGAAACTCTTATCTTTTGTTAGCCTTTTGATGACATCATAAATACTCTGATATTTGATTTACTCAAGAAGCTACGATCCCTTCTTGAGGAGGCACCCCTTTAATATCTTTTGCTTAACTTGGGATAAGTGTGGTGATTCTTTCTCATTTGCTTAAGTTCTTCTTGTTAATTGATATCTCAAGTGCAAGTCTCGTATCCGATGTGCATCATTTCTCTTATTTAATTCTTGTTTATAAATCGGGGCGTGACATACTCCCTCCGTCCCGGTTTACTTGTCCCGAATGTAAATGGCACAATAACCAATATTTGAAGTAATAAGGGAATTTAATGGTGTATTAGTGGGTGGAGTGTTTATTTTATTTGTTTATTTTATAAAAAGGACAAAATGGGAAGAGAGATAAAAGAGTTAATTAAAACAATTTGGATTAATTTTCTTAATTTTGAGTTAATTATTTACTATTTTAGTAAATGAGACAAGTAAATTGGGACGGACCAAAATAGAAAGTGAGACAAGTAAACTGGGACGAAGGGAGTACATTATATCCTTACTATACTTCATTTTAACATCAAAATCATTCATTGAAAAAATACTTTATTTTAACCTCAAAATACTTCATTTTCATTTTATCTTCCATTTTCTTCATTTTATCTTAGATTTCCTTCATTGTACTTTTTAGACTTCAGTTTTTCTAAAATATTGCTCAGTTTTATATTTAGTTTTGTTCATTTTATCTTAAAATTACTTCATTATTTGTTCTCATGTTTTCACGTTAACATCTATTCTCATATGATCAGACCTCTCTGTCTGTCTCTCTCTCTCTCTCTTTATATATATATATAGAGAGGTTAGATCATATGAGAATAGATGTTAATGTAAGAAATGAGAATGAATCACAGCCTTTGATTTCACAAGATCTGCGGTCATGCTTTAATAATTTTCGTCTTCATTTTATCCTCTGCGAACTTCATTATTACATATTTAAGGGTATCATTGTCATTTAGCCTGTTTTAATTATGGTATCTCTCTCAAATAATTTTCATTTTCATTTTACCCTCAGCGAACTTCATTATTACATATTTGGATCTGTAATTCCTTTTCTTTTCGATTTTTCATAAGATTTCGATTGCCTTGTTGAGTCATCCAATACTCTAAAATTAAATTAAATTTTATTATTATTTAATTAAATTTTGTAATTTAATGAAGTTTTAAATAGATAAAATGAACTTAACATATTCTTCTGAAAATTTTATTTTATTTTCATTTAATTTAATTTTTCCCATTTAATAAAGTTTGTAATAGTTAAATGAAGATAACTGAAATCATTTTTCCAAAAAAGTGATTTTATTTTTATTTAATTTAATTTATTCATTTAATGAAGTATAGAGGAGATAAAATGAAGAGAACTGAAATCCTTTTTCCGAAAAATTGATTTTTTTAATTTAATTTTTTATTTAATGATGTATATAGGAGATAAAATGAAGATAACTGAAATTCTTTTCCGGAAAAATTGATTTTATTTTTATTTAATTTGATTTTTCCCATTTAATGAAGTATAGAGGAGATCAAAATGAAGAGAATTGTTTATAAAATTTTGATTTTTTTCATTTAATGATGTATATAGTAGATAAAATGAAGAGAACTGAAATACTTTTTCCAAAAAATTGATTTTATTTTTATTTAATTTAATTTTTCCCATTTAATGAAGTATAGAGGAGGTAAAATGAAGAGAACTGAAATCCCTTTTCCGAAAAATTGATTTTTATTTAATTTAATTTTTCATTTAATGATGTATATAGGAGATAAAATGAAGATAACTGAAATTCTTTTTCCGAAAAATTGATTTTACTTTTATTTAATTTGATTTTTCCCATTTAATGAAGTTTAGAGGTGTTGGGAACTGTCTAAGGTTTCCTTCCCCAGCAGCTTACTTGTTTAGATTATAGTTTTGGTGGATCAAATCCTAAGTCCTACCAGCGTCAGTCGTCTCTACATAGCTCTAGTCTCAAATGTAAAGTCCTGTTTAGGTCTTTTGAGTTGTAAGTCGCAGCTGATCAAGACTCATGCTGACACTGTTCATCAGCATGAGAAGAGCTTACCACTGGCTACTGTTCACCAGTTGGGAAAAGGTTCATCAGCAGGCGGCTGACAAAGACTCGCGCTGACACTGTTCACCAGCGGTGAAGAAGTGCTTATGACTGGCTACTGTTCACCAGTTGGGAAGGGTTTCATCAGCAGGCGGCTGACAAACCTTACCAGGAGAATACGTGTTCCTACTTACACTATTCACCAGCGGTGATTTCACCAGTCATGGGAGATTCCGAGAAGAGTTAACATCTAGAGATTTGGTAGACTTTGATGATGCCAGGGCAAGTCACCAGCAGAGACTTCCAGCACAAGATCACCAGTATGATCTACCAGTCAGATGTTACCAGCAGAATTCCAGATTCTCTCTCCCAGCGCCGTAGAGACAAGAAGAAGATTCTCTGAGGAATCGACTGACAAAGGATAACTTTAAGGAAGGATAACTTAAAGTCTTTCAGTCACAAGACGCCAGTCTTATTCCTCGGACTGACAGAGAGAGCCGTTCTGACACAAAGAGATCTGTGTCAGATAAAGCGGTCATAGGTATGGCCTTTCTCCGGAAAAGCATACCTGCCGCCGTCAGAAGGACATCCGAGGTCTGACACCTTTCCGGATGCGTCCAAACGGCTAGAAAGTTTGAATCGGTTCCTGCGGCTATAAATACGTCGCAACTACCAACATTCAAAGCTCTCTCTCTCTCTCGCTTCCTCGGTTGACACTTTGAATATTCAGATATCTCTGCTCAACCACCGAAAGAACTGAAGTTATTGCAAGAACGCATAAAGTACTTTCGAGGCTTTTCTTAAAGCTTTCCGTGTGTTGATTTATCAAACACGAGACTTCAAGCTTCTAGCTTGTAAGTTAAGGATCTCATTTGGTGTTCTTTCTCCTTCGAGAGAGTTCACAGCAGCTCCTGTGCCTACCAGCACTTGAGTTATTACGGGCATTCTGCCGTAAAGGATTTACGTTCTTGGGAGAACTAAACACCCAAATCGCTGTGGA
>JAPKLW010006083.1:0-18457 GCA_026898455.1 Plectranthus barbatus | reverse complement strand
TTATTTCCGTAATGTACACAAATAATCAAATTCTAAAAATCATAAATATAAGTTATTACCAAAAACATCATAACTTAATTTGAAACTTGTATATGATTATGGAATGTTTCACTTATGAGTTAATGAACTTCTAGTTTAATTAATGAACAATTAATACAACTAAAGTTTTTATATATATATATATATATATATATATATATAGATATATATAAATACCTTCGACCAATTTTGTCGTTTGAAATAATGGTGTCACAAATGAAAAACAAATCATCCGTTGATTTTATAAATTTTAGGACTGTTCATGTACGTATGAACTAAATTATTCATCAATTATTTGGGTATTAATTCCATAACAGTACCTTTATTTAATGAACCAAATTAAAATTATGGTATTTCACTTGTGAGCTTGTGACAAATTTATTAGCTAAATTTAGTATAAAATATACAATTATAAATATTATAAAAATAATATTTTAATAATATAAGAGTAATAAATATATTAAATCTTGTAAAAATATATCTAAATAGTTAATTTAACTATCTAAAAACCTTAAATAACAATATTATATACACATTTAAAAATTGGCCAAAAACTTGTCAACTTCCCAATAAACCCTATATATGACCTACTGATTGAAATAGAAAGCTTCCAATTATTAATAAAAATTTCCACTTACAACATAGGAAAAATAAAGAAAATAAAATTTCTGGAAATTTAGGGTATTTTGGGAATTTTATACCTTGTAGGGTTTTAGTATAAATACATGATGTATTGATGTATTTGATATACTGAGATAATAAAATCGACTGCTCCGCCGTGGACGTAGGCACATTAATAGGGTTTTTACCCAAAAATCCAAATGTAGCATGTGTATCTCTAGCCCCTCTCCTCGCTGCTCTTGCAGCTCAAATCAATAGTTGAACCCTTCTAGTGGTAGCCCGATGAGAGACTTCCCTGTCATCCGTTCCAGAGTTTTTTGTCGTATAGTGACAGTGTTGTGACAATCATCTAGCTTTGATTCATGGGCATTGGAAGGGACCTTCCCCTCCATAATCGCACGTCCGGCCACCAGCCCACCGCACGTCCGACCTCACTCATTTGTCATGAGCAGCGGAGCATGTACAACTATTCATGCAGTTTTCAATTATATTTATAAAATAGAAAACTTTACAGGATCTTGAATTCAATGATTCTCACAATCAATTGCGTACTTTTCTCCTTTTCTCTCACGTTCATGATGGCGGTTAGGATTTGAGAGAAAACTATTATGTCATGAATTGATGACCTAGTCTCTATTTATAGGGTTAATATATAGCCTACATAAAAATACGTTAATGGCAAACAGTGTATCTCAGTTAAATAATATAATTCCCAGATATAAAAGAATTTATAACGAGGTGACTAATATGAATTATTGATTTGAAACGTATTTTGATTTGGTATTTTGATGATCGACATCAGGATAATTTCCACCATCTAAAGTCTAAACCATAAAATGACATATATATTTATTATTATTATTGAGATATATTATTATTAGATAAAATTTTTGGAATAGTCAATTTGGCTAAAATACATATCAATTTTAGTCACTTTTAGGAAAATGTTTCGAATTGAGCCAAAAGTACATTTTGCAGATTTTTGTCATAATTTTTCAGGTTTTTTTGAATTTAAGATGTGGGAAAAATATTAAAATAATAAATATACATATATATGTAATTTAGAGGGACCGAGTGAAACCCCATTAAAAAATTAACAAAATATAATTTCATTTTATAAAAAAAAAAATTTGAGTGAGACCGACTGCCACCACAACTACGACCCCGAGTGAGACTTACTAACAATGAGTCACACTGAGTCAATGGCCGACACGGTTGCCACCCTGAGTGCCACCGATTGCGACCGAGTCAATTTTTTTTAAAAAATTTTTTCTAGTCAAATTAATGTTATTTTATGGTAAAATATATAATTAAAACAACTCAAAAAAATAAAAAATAAATCAAATGAGTGCGATCGGGTTGCACCCGATCTCACTCGGTGCATCCAGTTTGCACTCAGTGGGTCCCATAACTCACAAAATATTATAAAATAAAATAAAATGAGTGTGATCGGGTCGCACCCAATTCCACCCGGTGGCACCCGGTTCGCACTTAGTGGACCCCACTACCTCACACTATTTACATTTAAAAAAACAAAAAAATATGGGTGCGACTCCAGTTTTATTTTCGAAACAAAATAAAAATCTAATGCCATCCAATTTCATCATTTTAACGAGATTTGTTTTCAATTTGACACATTTATCTATTAAATTAATTAGAAACAGATCTTAATTAATAGATTAAGACTTATTTTTAAAACACGAGTCAACGAAGAAACGTGCCTGAAGATTTTCAACAATTTATTTATTCATCAATAATCTTGGAAGGTATGGGCTTGGCCTTTTAGTGAAGCCCATGTTGATTGAATCTCGACTACAGTTATTTACTCTACTGCTACTAGATCTGGAACTTCAACAGATCTCTCTCTCTTTTTCTCTCTATCTCTCTCTCGCCATCATCGGAAATATGGAGCCGGACGCCAGTATCGAAACCAGCAGCATGATCCGAGTGGCGGTGCTCCCCATCGCCGATATCAGCCCGCTTCTTTTCCGCGACTATGCCGCCATGCTCCTCCGCCACCACACCGTCTCCCAAAACTCCATCAGCTCCTTCTACACTGAGCACCAGAAATCTCCCTTTGCGCACCAGCCCTGGGAATCCGGCAGCCTCCGATTCAAGTTCATTCTCGGCGGATCTCCGCCTTCTCCCTGGGAGGATTTCCAGTCTAACCGCAAGATCCTCGCCGTCATCGGCATTTGCCACTGCCCTTCCGCCCCCGATCTCCGCTCCGTCGCAGATCAATTCTCCGCCGCGTGCAAGACTTATTCTTCCTCACTCGTTCAGCGATGTTTCGCCTTCTGCCCGGGGGATTCCCAGGTTAGCCACCCCGCTTTCTCAGTTTCCAACTTCTCAATTCAGGATAGTAAATAATACCTGCTATTGGGCTTCCTATACTTTCTGCGTATGAGCTCTTTTTGTATGGGTAAATCAGAGCTCTTGCCTCTTTGCGCTTTCCACCCTTGAATACGTATTGATGGTTGGCACTATGTTTACTTGGATGCAGCTTGAAGACGAGAGCGTTAAGGGAAGTAACTTGATATTGTTCCCTCCTGCTGATAGGCAAACTCAGGAATTTCACTTGCAAACGATGGTCCAAGATATTGCAGCCTCTTTGTTGATGGAATTTGAGAAATGGGTTCTCCAAGCTGAATCTGGTGGCACCATTTTTAAGACGCCTCTCGATTCTCAAGCCAGTCTCAGCTCAGAGGAGGTTTAAACTTTAGGTGTCCCAAATATTTTTTTCTGTTTACACCTACTGATGCAATGTTGCCCTGATAATTCTTTTCACGGAGCCCAACTTGACTTCTGTCATTTAAAATATCCACAGGTGATCAAGGCCAAAAAGCGGAGGCTTGGTCGAGCACAGAAAACCATAGGAGATTACTGCCTGCTGGCAGGATCACCTGTTGATGCCATTGCTCATTATTCCACTGCGCTGGAACTTACCAGATTAACTGCTGACTTCTTCTGGTATGCTGGGGCAATGGAAGGCAGTGTTTGTGCATTGTTGGTAAGCAATCATCTATCTTTGACAAAAAACTTGGTACATTCGCTTTATGTTAAACCTCCACCCTTAGGAATTAGGTTGATAGTTTTTACCTCATTACCATTAGTTGTTGGTTGGATGATCGTTGTTCCGCTCTCCATTTTGGTGCCTTAATTGTAGCTTCCATGGTGATTCTCAACTCCATACCGCTGTCCCAGAACTTCAAGTGCAATTGAGTTGCTAGTGCATTTTCTAATGATGCAAATTGGACTTTTCACCTCGGTTATATAATGTCATCTCATTCATAATGGCCAAAATATAGTTCATTGCCCTCTTTATTATTATGTTGGTTAATCCATTTGGTAATATTTTGTTATTACTCATGGTTACATAAAGCAAAGTATACACTGTTGGTTAATTCTTGAATTTTGGTTATGTTGATTTTCTGGCTCTTTATTTGTTCGTGTAACTCATGTGACCTAGAAATGCTTACCTCGAACCTTTGCTTATGCTTGGCACCATCTTCTTATTTGTTTTCGGCCCCCCCCCCCCCCCCTCTCAAATTTACATTGTTAGATGGATCGCATGGGCCAGAAGGACCCAGATTTGGAGGATGAGGTTAAGTATCGCTACAACAGTGTCATTCTGCACTACAGAAAATCATTTATACAAGACAATGCTCAAAGGTATTTTTTCCTTTCTAATAATGTTATTTCTTATACACTTCCACTATTGATTTTGCAAATAATATCAGGATAATTGTGTATTTCCCTTTAAATTTCTATTCACTAAAGGAACCCGATAGAACCAAAATGATGGAACTCAACATTTTTGCTGAAAGAGAGAAAAAAATCGAAATGAGCTCCTCTTCCGAGGCCAAATGGCACCACCAGCCAAAATCTGACTCTCGTTGTGCTTGATAACTCTATTGATTTTTGAATGCCCTTGAATGTACAATAACTCCCTATAAATAATACTCCCTCCGTCCCACTTCATTAGTCCCTCTTTCCTTTTTCGTCCGTCCCATTTAATTGTCCCTTTACCTAAAATGGAAAGTTAATCTCCACCCACTAATAAAATACTCATTTCCTCTATCTCTACTGGCATTGGTTATTGTGCCAAATCTCAAGGGGACTAATCAACTGGGACGGAGGGAGTACTACTTAACCCTAATTATAATATCTAGAGGATAATTAGAACAGAGTCCAAAATATAAATCATAATCTATCCTTATGTAATCTAATCTTAAATTCAAATCAAATAAAATCTCCTAATTAAAGTAAATCTATTATATCCTAATTTGATGCTTAAACATGCGTATCAATTGCTCCCTTCGCTATAACAACCTTCACCTCAAGGCTGAAACTAGGATAGTCGCAAAGGTTGGTTGTCAACCAGTGGATCCCACAACTCCCATTTCCTGTCACCTAAGGGGTCTTCGAGGGGGTCCTCAGAAAGATCCCCGATCATCACGTTCAATGTCTGTGGAGGGTAGCATGTGTAGGGCTATATCTTTGGCCGCACTGTAAGCATGTTCCAGCTGCACGATGTTTCCAATATTTCTCCTCTGATATATGTCGAAAGTTACTCAGATTGATTGATGCTAGCAATGGACAATGGTTGTCGGCCAGCTGATGATAATAGGAGGCCTGTGGTTTTACACTTCCAATTTCTGCCGTTTGCGTGCCCTAGTTTGGCCTCGGCGTGTAGTCCACGTTCTCTGTGGAGCGTGACAGTGCAGCAGGGGTGGGGAAAATACTGAAAAATCTATATACCGTACATATTGTATAAAAAGATATCGAAATCTTGATATACCATCGTTAACGGTACTCAAAATCTACAGTAAGGTAACAATATGAAATTTTATAATAAGTATATCGTCTACATACCGTAACGGATATGTAAATCCTATATATACAATATTAAATATTATCAATAGTAGTATTAATCCTATATATATTTATTTCAACAAATGTTCATATCAAATATATTTTTTTAATTTCTTACTAGTTTTACGCCCGCACGTTGTGCTAATTGAACATTTAATATCTTATTTTATAATATTAAAACATAACTAATAAGATCATATTCGTATATATATTCTTTAGTAATTATTCAAAAATATATTTAACTATATTCATTCATTTTTTACATTATTTTAATCATAATATGAATTATTCTCTATGTTGTATATTTACAACATATATAAGTTTAATAAAAAAATAGATCAAACATACAACCTACAAACAAAAGAGTCTAAAGTATATATATATATATATATATATAAAGATTATATTAGTACTATTTAGAAAATAGAAAAATAAAATATTTTGGTGGTATGTAATATTTTAAAGAAATATGCTATAAGATTACTATCAGATATTAATATATATATATATATATATATAGATATTGATATTGATTTTGGCGGGATAGGTTACTCTTATACTACTTTGTTTTAATAAATATAGATTCTCTCCCGTTCAATATATTTTCGTTATGGGGAATTCTAAGAATAATATTTATATTGAATTTTAATATTTATTAATGAAATATTACATTGTTCTCTAATATTTATTTTGTTAATAGTTTGATTATTATGATGTGGGTTATTATAGTTTCATTATATTGAAAAGTTATTATTTGAACATAAATAATATTAGTGTTAAACAATAATATTATTGATATGAATATATTTTTTAATAAATAACTAGCTTTGCACCAGCATGTTATGTGAATTGCACAAACAATATCTTATATTATAATATAATTAACATTATTATATATTTTGATGTAATTTTTTTTAAAAAATATTTGTTCATGAAATACTAGTCTGCTTAATGTTGTGAAACTCGATTTCATTGAGTTTTATAGTCTGCTTAAATGTTTTGATGAATGTGGTGCAATTTGTGTGCTTGGGAACCCAGCTAAATAACCGGACTCTTTATTTACTATGGACACATGTCTTTTTTTTTTTTTTTAATTGGCTGTTATCTTTGAACAGGGTTTCACCCTTAAGCTTTGAACTTGAGGCCACATTGAAGTTAGCAAGATTTCTCTGCCGGTAATCTATTTATATTTATCCATTGTTGCAATCCATGAAGGACTATGTTTTTATTTCTATCAATTTAAATGTTCCACTTTAATAATAAAAACATTTCTCATGTGTGTGTATTCATGTATGCATGTATTGTCATAAGGAGGGAACTTGCTAAGGATGTCGTGGAGTTGTTGACAGCGACTGCTGATGGAGCAACATCTTTAATTGATGCCAGTGACAAACTAGTAGTATATGTTGAAATAGCAAGGCTATTCGGTGAACTTGGTTATCATCGAAAAGCTGCTTTTTTCTCAAGGCAAGTGGCACAGTTGTACTTGCAACAGGATAATAAACTTGCTGCTATCAGTGCAATGCAAGTCCTGGCCATGACAACAAGAGCGTATCGTGTCCAAAGTCGAGCATCTATTGAACCTTCTAACGTGAGAACTTTCAACCATCCTGCATAGCTCAATAGAATTATGACTTGCCTCTTGGAATATGATGCTTGAAGCCCAAGACACTCTCTGTAAATCTGGAGAGTGTCCATTACTGGTTTAACTCTGCTACAAACATAATAAAAGATAACCGCATATGTGTTGTGAGCGATAGGTGAATGTATTCATGTGGTTTAGCATGAAACTTGAAATCAATTTTCATTTATGTTTCTGTAACTTGTTGTCTCGTACTTTTTCCAACCTGTTGGAGCTAGTTTCTTTTTTGGATACCCAGTTTTTTCTTTGTGGTTATATATTTAAAACTAAAGTCACATGAATGCACTTACGCAATATTGTTAATGAGAAATGTCAGTTTATGATATAAGCAGCTACAAGGCATTGAGAAGCACGAAAAATAACCATTGATGATTATGCATGAGGAGATTTGCATTGTTTGAGAAGATGCTTTCAAATTCTTGCTACTTTTGTGGAACTGCTGTTTTTACTTGATTAAAGAATTGATCCTTTGCTTTCTGATATTTGTGCTTATTAAGATATAATCATCATATGAAGCTAGTTTTTGTAATCCGATACTGTTCATTTCCCTTTTAATCATAAATGTCATGTTTCATTTTGTGAAAAGGATGCTGGACAAACTTCTGCTGACGGTGGAAAAGTGCATCACCACTCAATAGTTTCCTTGTTTGAGTCTCAGTGGAGCACACTTCAGATGGTTGTTCTCAGAGAAATTCTTCTATCTGCTGTTCGTGCAGGGGATCCTCTTGCTGCTTGGAGTGCAGCTGCACGTCTACTTAGGTCTTATTATCCTCTAATTACTCCTGCTGGGCAAAACGGTCTGTTCAACGCACTTATGAATTCAGCTGAGAGGCTTCCTTTGGGAACTCGGTGTGGTGATCCTGCTCTGCCCTTCATCAGGTATATTCGTGCTTTCTGATTCAGGTGTGTGAGAAGCTGCTATATTCTTGATAAACTTCTTGTTTTGTGGACGTACATGTTGATGTGATTTGGGCATGATACATCTAGCCTTCTTTGTCTAATCCTTCTGTATATTTTGACCATATTTCATGAGTATGTACTTTTATGTTTTCATATATGAATTTATGATTTTGGTAATCTTGCTAGCATTTTTCTCACTTGTAAGTAATCTCCTTTAGCCTCCTTCTAGCATCACGCCTAAATAATTGTATTTAGTTTAGGTTAGAGTAATATCCAATTGTATTTATCCTATATTTTTTTTTCCTCATTCCACATCTACTTATATCTTTTAGGCTACATTCATTTCCCTTGCATTCATCACAAATGGACATTGTTAAACGCAATCCAGATAGAGAAGATTGGTGGGTAGGCTCTGCTCCATCTGGACCATTCATTTATACACCATTCAGCAAAGGAGAGCCAAATCAAAGCAATAAACAGGAGCTAACCTGGGTTGTTGGGGAACCGGTCCAAGTGCTAGTAGAATTAGCGAATCCATGTGGCTTTGAAGTTCTTGTTGATAGTATTTATCTATCTGTGCACTCTGGAAACCTTGATGCCTTTCCTGTGAGTGTGACTCTTCCACCTAATTCCTCAAAGGTGATCACGTTATCCGGGATTCCAACCGAAGAAGGTCTGGTTTCCATTCCAGGATGCATTGTTCACTGTTTCGGAGTCATCACTGAACATTTCTTCAAGGAAGTTGATAATTTGCTTATTGGGGCAACTCAAGGGCTTGTGCTTTCTGACCCTTTCAGGAGCTGTGGAGCAGCTAAATTAAAAAATGTGCATGTACCTAGTATTACGGTGGTACCTCCATTGCCATTGTTAGTTTCTCATATTGCTGGTGGTGATGGATCTGTTATGCTATATGAAGGTGAGATACGTGATGTGTGGATTAGTTTGGCCAATGCTGGCACTGTTCCTGTTCAGCAGGCACATATCTCGTTATCAGGAAAGAACCAGGACTCTGTTGTATCAGTGTCTTCTGAAACTCTGAAGTCAGCCCTCCCCTTGAAACCTGGTGCAGAGGTCACAATACGTGTAACCTTGAAAGCCTGGCAGCTTGGAAGGACAGATCCTGATGCTGCTGCCAGCAGGGGCATCCCTGGAGGCACTGGCAGACAAGCTAAAGATGGAAGCAGCCCTCTGTTGTTGATCCATTATGCGGGTATATCCTTTTTTAAGATTGTGTTATATCTTTTGTGATATTACATGGAGTTATTGATGTTGATATTCCTACTTCCTAATGTCCCATTACTTCTTATGCAACCATCTTAGAGTGTTGTTTTTGTCAAGGAAACAAGAATCTATTATTAGCACATGGGTGTGGATTCCTAGATTTTGATTTTTTGGTGAATTTAGTTTATATCGTTTGTGATACCTTCTTTTCTTTATTTAGGTCCATTAACAAATCATGGAGAGTCAGAAACAGGGTCTGCTCCACCTCCTGGAAGGCGTCTTGTCATTCCCCTAAATATTTGTGTTTTGCAGGGCTTGTCTTTTGTGAAAGCCCGTTTGCTATCTATGGAAATCCCAGCTTGCATCGGTGAAACATGCAACAGGCTAGCACAAATGGGAAATGACAGTATTGAGCAGGTCAACAGTCCTGAAAGACAGGCTGATAGGTTCATGAAGATTGATCCTTATAGGGGAAGCTGGGGTCTGCGCTTACTTGAGTTGGAGTTGTATAATCCAACTGATGTAGTTTTCGAAACTAGTGTTTCAGTTGACGTGGAGAACTCTAGCAACAACGGAAATCTTTCTCAACATATCTCTACGGAATTTGGTGAACCAAAAACAAGGATTGACCGGGATTATACTGCTAGAGTGTTAATACCACTTGAACATTTTAAATTACCTGTTCTTGATGGCACCTTTCTGATCAAGAGTTCTCAAATGAATGGGACTTCTGGTAGGAGAAATTCTAGCTTCTCAGAGAAGAATATTAAGGCCGAGTTGAATGCAACAATTAAGAATTTGATCTCTAGGATAAAAGTAAGGTGGCAATCTGGACGCAATAGTTCAGGGGAACTAGATATCAAGGATGCTATACAGGCTGCCATCCAGGCATCTGTTATGGATGTGCTACTGCCCGATCCGCTGACATTTGGCTTTAGGCTTGCTAAAAGTAGCATGGAAAAATCTGTAAATATAAATTCACAAGAAAAAACTGGCAGTGAGGTAAACACTTCCATATCTGGAGATTCTATCATTGCACATGACATGACAGCGATGGAGGTGTTGGTGCGCAACAATACGAAGGAAACTATCAGGACTAGTCTCAGCATCACATGTAAAGATGTGGCGGGTGAGAATTGCATTGAGGGTGACAAGGCAACCGTTCTATGGGAAGGTGCATAAGAAATTTATATTTTCAGAAACTGCATTTTTTTTTCCAGTATACTCATTCAAGCACCTAGTGGCTCAAGCTTCCATATAATCTAGATTTTATGCTTCGAACACATTGAAAGGAAAATCCACGTTCTCATCTTTTGGTAGTTGCATCAGCATTACCCTAAAGTCTAAGATTGTTTTTTTCCCCTTGTTCTTTTTTCAGGTGTTTTGTCAGGTATTGCCATGGAGGTTCCTCCTCTTCAAGAAATCAAGCATGAGTTCTCCCTTTATTTCCTGATCCCTGGGGAGTACACAGTACTGGCTGCAGCCATGATCGATGACGCTAATGAAGTTCTTAGAGCTCGAGCTAAGACTAACACATCAGAAGAGCCAATCTTCTGCCGTGGACCACCATATCATGTTCGAGTGAATGGCACTACTTGATTTCGTTTGATATGTATGTTCAAACCAGTAGGATGCAACTTGACACATCATCTGGCTAGTTAAACTGCCAACTATGTGTAGTCTATTAATTTGAAAGAGGGAGTGGAAGATCACATTGATGCTTTGATTACAGTGTGATCTATAGTACATCAGGCTCCAGATGGTCCGATTCTATTCATGGAGGTCATGCCTTATGTTATAAGTAGTTCTCTTCTCCCGCTTGTCTTTGAAGATGTCTATTGGGTGAGTGATGAAAACGATTTATCTGTACGTGTTTATATATATATGCATTCGTGCGTTGACAGATGCCTCTTGCCGCCTTGAGCAGTCGTATGATATTGTTAGTTGTGAATAGAAATATTTAATTTGTCTTGTTCTGTTTTATGAAAAAAAGACATAGCGATGTGAGGTCAAATCAATTTGTTGATTCATGGAAAAAGCCTTTGATTTAGGTACTTGGGGTCGGAGTGAAGAATCTGATACGCTCTGGATGAATGCACAATCAACATCATACGCATGCATGCCTTGTGTGATTCAAGAAATGGCCTATAGATAGAGATACGTATGTGCATATGATACATGTCATGTTATGGTGGGGACATTGCATTTCATTGCGTTTTATTTTCTGTCCCTCCCCCCCCCCCCCCCCCCCCCCTGCTATGCTATCGCTATGCATTGAGGAAAACTACAGTCCATCTCACATACTAAAATTGGAGCAGTGTCCTCTTGCACAGATACTAAACATAGTAAGAAATTTGACTGTGTTTGCTGTTGTATGAGAGTTGAATGGTAGTGGTTGAGTGGGGAGACTTTTGAGTGGTAATGTGGTCCTATGAACAAAGCCTTTTTTTGTGGGGAAAGGAAAGCAATGTGTCCCTCCTCCACCTTATCCCTTCAAATTTACATTATTCCCTTTTCTTTCTTCACCATGTCTCTTCTAATCTCAATAGTTGCAATTATTATGGTTACAGCGATGGTGCCATGAATAGATTCACTGTTATCACTCTCTCACACTCACAATTTTGATATAGAAAAAGATGAGAAAGGTAGTAGTTGCAGTAGCAGCAGTAAGAAGATGATGAATGAAACGAGGAAGGGTTTATGGTTTTACTACTACACTGAGACTAGAGCTTTCAACATATCAATCTGGATGGATTAATTATGATTATGATTCGCTACCAATCAGTCAATCAGTTGGACTTTTTTAAACTGAACTTAATAGTATAATCTATATTTTCTTGAGATTAAAATTACCCATAAATCCAAAATTCCTCCTTTGATGATAATAACAAGGGGATTAATTGTTAGTTGGGGTGGATCACAATTCACATGCATGATGCATTAGTATAACTCCTTCACTGACTACTGCTGTTGAAATTTACCATCAACTGTACGGTAACTAGTAAAGTATGAAATTAAATTCAATGGTAATAAATTAATCATGATAACAGCCAGCATTACTATAACCCATTCTTGCTCCAGTCCCTGCCCTGTGCTCTCTCTCTCTCTCTCTCTCTCTCTCTCTCTCTCTCTCTCTCTCTCTGTGTGTGTGTGGTATTCAAAGTGTAGCAATCATGTTGAGTCCTGATGGCGGATGCTGCTGCAGCTCCTCCTAATTTCTTCATTTTGAGTGCGATTGTCCCTCCATCATCTTTCAGCTAGGTACTAGTATTAGTACACATCAAATTAAGGCATGGCTTTTCCCAGTGAGGAAATGGAGTGGCTGAATAGCGGCATCCATCGCCACCCCAACGACATCCCTGCTGCTGCTGCTGCTCATAATAATGATGATGATGATGATGATGATGGTAGTGCCAAAGCTCACATTCTGTGTCACCCCTTGTTCGACCAGCTCTTGGCTGCGCATGTCTCCTGTCTGCGTATCGCGACGCCAGTGGATCAGCTGCCCAGGATAGATGCCCAGCTTGCCCAATCCCATCAAGTCCTTGCCAAGTATTCACCGCTTCCACATGCCAATCTCACTCTCCACTCCCATCTCCATCAATTTATGGTAACATTTACAATTTCATTCTTTTCTTTGGATGCTGTACATCATTTTGATTTTTCCCCTTCACTTACTATTGGGATATGATCTGCTGCTAACTCTTGGCATCTCTTCACCTTCGTTCTAAGAAAGAGAAAGACTGCTGTTTTATTCATGAGGATTTGAATCTTCCCCCCCTCCTTTGTAGGATTTGAACAAGTTATTAGGTTGAGCTAGTGGTTACTCATATACTTGGTAGTTAATGGATCCCGTTTATTTTTCTGTTTGGAGAGTGAAAGGCAGATTTTATTCCTTTTATTTGAGTTGAATAGAGCAGGAGGAAACTTTATTCCATTCCATTCCAGCTTATAGAACTAAATATTGAAGTTGGAGCTTGCACCATGATGCATAATATTTGATGATTTTCAATTCTTTTCTGATATGTTATATGCAGACCAATTATGTGGTGTTGCTGTGTTCATTCAAAGAACAACTGCAGCAGCATGTCCGCGTTCATGCAATGGAAGCAGTTACGGGTTGCTGGGAGATTGAGCAATCCTTGCAAAGCTTAACAGGTGAATTTTGCATGAAATGTTTACATAGCTTGGTTTTGATTTACTTGTTGAACAGGAGTTTCACTGGGAGAAGGTACAGGCGCCACAATGTCTGATGAGGAGGAGGAGGATGAGCAGGTGCAGATGCAGGCACACAGTGATGAGTACTGTGCCGGATTTGGTCCATTGATCCCTACGGACAGCGAGAGATCATTGATGGAGCGAGTGAGGCAGGAGCTCAAGCACGAACTCAAGAATGTATGCTTTACTCAATTTGACATGACATGACATGACATCAAAGCAGCAGCAGCAGACTTAATGCTGTTTGGTGCAGGGTTACAAGGAAAAACTGGTGGACATCCGGGAAGAAATCCTACGCAAGAGAAGGGCAGGGAAGCTCCCTGGTGACACCACGTCCCTGTTGAAAGAATGGTGGCAATCTCATTCCAAATGGCCATATCCCACAGTAAGAATATACTACTACTACTACTACTACTACTACTACCTAGTGGTGTTGGAATATAAATATATGAATCATTAACATTTATACGGTGGAATTTTTAAATGGTTCTTTTCTTGCAGGAGGAGGATAAGGCAAGATTAGTGCAAGAAACAGGGCTGCAACTGAAGCAGATAAACAACTGGTTCATCAATCAAAGGAAGAGGAACTGGCATGCCCATGCGCACACCAATCCCTCCTCCTCTTCTCAAAGCAAACGCAAAAGGTGACCTCGACCTCTCATCTCAAAGCTAGTTTAAGCAATGCTTACTGAATAGCTGCTGCAAATTGTTACTGCAGAAGAGCTCAATAGCAATTGCTGGTTGTATAGCAGCCTGCACTTAGGAAACAGGACAATGGCATCGGCATCTGGCACCCATTTTTCACCAATTTTTTTTTAATTACAATAAAGTTTATAATACAATTTAGGTGGGCATTTATGATTTTCTTTTTTTTTTTTTAAGTTGACTATATCTTAACAGCAGGAATGTCAACTGAAATTTATATTGAGCAAAAAAGAAAAAGTTTGGCAATCTGCAAAGTGAAAAACTAAAATTACGACCTTTTGACTGGAGCTCATCTATCGTAGGAGTGCCTAACCTATTATATTCTATTATTACTTTCAACTCCATATTTTTAATATCTCGGAAAATGAAAATGAGAATCAGTCTTTTGAAGTAGAATAGGATGCACAAGATTAAAGAAAAAAACGGCAGTCTCAGAAATAGTAAAGCAGAGAATGATTCAGAATTGAGTAGTGAAAAGGGAAGGCTATTAGTTCATGTGAGAATGAGGGGGAAGGGGAAGGGGATGGTGAGGTTTGTATTGGCAGTGGCATGTTCGGGTCTAGTGCTCATCACTTGGAGCGTGATGATGATGCCATTGCCAGCAAAGGCGCCTGATGATCTCACCAGTGCCAAAGCAGCATCAGTAGCCAGGAGGCGGCTTTTCCACACGGCGGTGACATCATCGGACTCGGTGTACAACACATGGCAGTGCAGGGTGATGTACTACTGGTTCAAGAAACACATGAGTGGCATGGGAGGGTTTACCAGAATCTTGCATTCCACCCACCCTGATGCCTTCATGCAAGAGATTCCCACCTTTCTTGCCAGACCCCTTCCCGACTCCATCACTATGGTATTCTATTCTATTCTATTCTTCTGCAAATTAATTAAACAACGATATATCCATGCATCTTTCATCGATTGATAGATATATCAATCATCGATCAGGGCTACGTAGTTCTAAACCGGCCTTGGGCGTTCGTGCAGTGGCTCCACCAAGCACAAATCCAAGAAGAGTATGTAATGTACACATAATTATTTTATATATATCGAGTAATTAATTAATCAATTAGCTAGTACGTACATATTTAATTATATATAGATCGATGTCATGATATATATATATGTAGTTACATATTGATGTGTGAGCCGGACCACCTGATCGTGAAGCCAATTCCGAATTTATCGAAGCATGCTACCCATGGCGCTGCATTTCCTTTCTTTTACATCCAGCCTCAGAAATACGAGACACAACTCAGGAAGTTCTTCCCTCCTGAAATGGGATCCATAGCTAACATCGATCCCATAGGGAGTTCCCCTGTGATTCTGGGAAAAGTATGTACTCTACTAAATTTAATTTATTCATACTGCATATATATATGCATGTCATGTCATGTATGTACGAATTGAACATTCATATCAATAGGATGCTCTGAAAAAGATAGCTTTCACTTGGCTCAACGTTTCGCTGGAGATGAAGAATGATCCAGAAGCAGATAAAGCTTTTGGATGGGTTCTTGAGATGTACTACATTAATTTATTCAAATTAATTAATTGGATGATAACTTGCTGAATTGAATTGAATTGAATGCAGGTATGCATACGCAGTAGCATCAGCCTTACATGGTGTGCGTAACGTCTTGCACAAGGATTTCATGATTCAGGTCTCATCTCATATCATATATATATGTATATACATTTGATTCATGCAATGCAAGTTGTTTTTAAAGATAAAATCAATAATGTGTACTTTAATTTGAATTTTGAACAGCCTCCATGGGATACAGAAATCGGGAATGCTTACATAATTCATTATACTTATGGGTGTGACTATGATTTGAAGGTATCTAATCAAATTCTCAACTAATTAATTCATTTGAGGAATATAATATAATATAATATAATATATGTATGTTTGCCTGAGAATCAGGGTAAGCTGAGGTATGGGAAGATTGGAGAGTGGAGATTCGACAAGAGATTATATGAAAACAGGTGGCCTCCAAGAAATCTTTCTATGCCGCCTCCAGGTGTCCCACACAGTGTGGTGCGTATGAATTAATTAATTCATGAATTACCAAGCTAGCTTGCTAGTACTAGTACTAGTAGTAGATTAAATTAATTAGTGGTAATTATTTATTTATTAAATTATGATAATTGCAGGTTAGTTTAGTGAAAATGGTGAACGAAGCCACTGCCAATCTACCAAACTGGGGACAACCCTGACCTTTGTTTTGTGGAGTAACAAATTAATTTGTACTTGTTACGACTACGACTACTCATCTCATCTCATCTCATCTCTAATTAACAACTACTACTCATCTCATCTCATCTCATCTCATCTCATCTCATCTCTTCTCTTCTCTCATACAACACCCAAGCAATAGTCTCACTTTACACACAATTTGTATTTTTATTTGACTTGTGCAATTTATAACTTTTACCTTTTTCTTATAAACGTCAAATTTGTTAATATCGCAGTAGAGATTTAACTAAAACAATTTCGTAGGATTTGGTTTATATTGAAGTGTAGTCTTAATATCTAACTCAAGATAATGGGTCGATAAGATTGGGGTCAGCATGACTGCACTTGATATGATTGGGTCATTATAGATCAACGAGAACTGTGGGTCTCACGGTGGGCCATGAAGATTGTGGGTCGACTCAGTGAGTTTATAACTGGAGAACTGCTAGTGGTTGAATATGAAAAAGATTTGGTGCATCTAGTTTTCTATGTTGGCGGGAATTAATCATATCTAAATAGGATCTAGATAGCAGGGGCGGCACTACCTTAAGGCTCACGGGGTCGGCCGCCCCCACGGCATTTCGAAATTTTTTTATATATACATGTATTTTTTTTTAAAAAAATAAATTTATGTAGTATCGACCCCACAAAATTATGATCGAGCCCTCACAATACTCGAGCTCTACATCCGCCCCTGCTAGATAGATAGTTGACTTAACTTCAATAGAGGCAGAGTACATTGCTTTACCAAAACAAGATATAGAATTAAATAAAAATATATTTAAATGAGATATATAATTAATAAACATGATTAATTTATTTTTAAATTAAAAAACATAAAATAATAATTAATCTCGTGCGTCTGATTAAATTAATTAATGTTCATGATTAGTTCTTATTTGTACTACTACCCTGCTAGTCTTAATTCAATCGATATTCGATATTTCAAAATCTTGATATCTTAGGAATTGTTTACATAAATATACATATATATCTCCAAGGCGTAGAAGGATGTGCCTGCCTATAAAAACACCTAATCTCAATACATTAGGGTATTCTGTTCTGTTTTGACGACTCAAACTCAAACCCTAAACTGGCGGTGTTGAAGGCTGTGAATTGAAGAAGTAGTAAATTTTAAAGAAAAGGTATTATTTTCCTTCTTAAGTTTAAGTCTAGAATTTATCTTGTTCAATTACATTTAACTCAATGCAATCCCATCCCATCCGAGATTGTCAAGAATCTGTATAGGTAATTAATTTTCTTTTTATATATCAAACTGCTTGACTAATCTTAAGTTGATGAATTGTAAATGGAATTAGATTGAAGATACTTATAATAATCAATTTGTTTATTTTATTTGATTGCTTGTTTGATAATTTAAAAGCAAAAGTAAGATATATGGACAAATTTCATATGTTTATGTTGTACATGATATGATATGATATTATAAAGCTAGAACCCATGTTCAAAGTAGCAAAGGCGTCGGAATACCTGGTGATCACGGGAGCATGGATCCGGGATATAAAGCTGGCGCAGAAGGCGTGGATCCTTCCCGGTCAGAAATGCGCCGTCCTGGACCTCTCCCCCGTCAACTACACCTTCCAGGTGCAGGCCATGAGCGCCGAGAAGCTCCCCTTCATCCTCCCCGCCGTCTTCACCATCGGCCCCCGCACCGACAACGACGAATCCCTCCTCAAGTATGCCAGGCTCATGTCCAACCACGACAAGTGCTCCAACCATGTCAAGGAGCTCGTTGAGGGCGTCATCGAGGGCGAGACCAGGGTTCTCGCCGCCTCCATGACCATGGAGGCCGTCTTCAAAGGCACCAAGGAGTTCAAGCAGCAAGTCTTCGATAAAGTGCAGCTGGAGCTCAACCAGTTTGGCCTCTTCATCTACAACGCTAATGTCAAGCAGCTCGTCGACGTCCCCGGCCACGAGTATTTCTCCTATTTGGGTCAGAAGATTCAGATGGAAGCGGCAAACCAGGCCAAGAT